>VWYI01016823.1:74743-133926 GCA_013399455.1 Anthoscopus minutus | reverse complement strand
TAAATTTACTGGGGGCTTTTGTTTGTTTTGAGAAGGCTTTTAATTTACCAAACATTATTTGCACAAGAATATTGGAAAAAATAAACTGTGTGAGTGCAAACAATAGAAAACTTAGGCAAACTTTCAAATTGCATGAGAGAAATCAGAGCTGATATGGCCCATTCTGTGCCATGCTTTGCTGCACTAAATTCTTCAGTTTGATTCCGAGATTTAAGATTTTCACAGTAGGTGGTGAACAGTACAGATTAAACTTGCTTCCTTTGTTGTTAAGTTGTGCCCCTAATAACTTCCTGTTCCTTAAAGAAACCTGTCACATAATTTCAGCGAACAGCTGCACAGAGCCGTGTTGCATCTGAAGAGTTGTGCTGTAAATTCTTCTTGTAGTGTTTTTCCTTACAATGGTTTCTCACTTCTCTGTCAGACTCCTGTAAGATAACCTGCAATGCTACCTTTTTAAAATAGACCTAAACCAAGCAGGAATGGGGCATAATGAAAAGGCATTTTTACTGGTTTGGTTTGGTAGGTTTTCTGTTTTCTTTTGTTCAGATGGGATATGCTGTGGCTCATGCTCTTCAGCCAGTGTGTTTCACCTCAAAAATCCCCAAAGACCCCATGAAATGAGTGTCCATGAATACCTTTCAGGACCACCTCCTTCCCTGGTGGGATTTAAGCCAGCAGCTGTTCAACTCAATTTTTTTTCCTTGACAGGAGGACATTGAGAAAACCTTATCTAGTTGAAATGGCAGAAGGATTGTTCAGACAAAATGTAATTACAAAATGTAGGAAGTCAACCATAAAACCGTGGATAGTGTCATTGAGATTTAATGATCACAAAAGATCAGGGCAATTCAAGGGGAGTATGAATTCCTTGTGTTTGGCTTAAGAAAATAAGTATTACACATTCTTTCAAGTAAGTTTTATCTCACAGATTCTTACTTAAAATTATTCCATTATACCTGGATTATAGCTCACTTTGCAATATGATATTGTGTAATTTAATATCTCACTCTGGGGCTTCTATACAGTCCTGGTTTTGAATTTCTTACTTCTAAGAAGCTTTTGACTGTTGGTTAAATCAGTTAGCACACTTTTTAAAAAAAGCTAGTATGGATGCTTCATAATGTGTTTCCAAGTCACAGGGCTCAAACTGGGGTAAAAAGCTGTGTTCTGGGAGTTGGAGAAGAAATATGCTAAATATGAACATGCCTGACAGTTTTAAAACAAAGGGATGTGAATTGTGCCTGCCTCTGGTCACCAGGCATCTACTCCCTGGAAGGCTGAGCTGTGCTGAGAAAATCAAAGCTGGAAGTGTTCACAAGAAATGAGGATTCTTCCAGATCAGAGGAAGGGCCTGACTGAGCTACCAGACAACCTGAGGGACAGTTGTGTACAAGTAATGTGCTAGCACCAGATCACCACTGAATTTTCACAAGCAACACGGAAGAAAAACTGGGATCTTTGTACATGAGAGGCTCTTGATGCTGAAGTTCAAAAACCATTGTCCCTTCAGTTTGCCTCGTGGGAGTCTGAAATCAGGACCACGTGTGTGTTGATGAACAACATATGAAAGATGAATCATGATTACTGTTTTGGTCTGCTGCACAAGGCTGTGCTTGAGGGGTAGTGATTTCCTACCTCCTTTCCCAGATTGCTGTAATTAGTGCTAGCATCTCTGTTTCCCACTATTTATGTTCAAGTGGCCTCCTGACAGTACCTAGTCACACACATAGATTGGCTTTCTTGAATAAGAGTGTTTGCTCAACAGAAGCATGTTGGAGTGTATTTCAATATTGTTTGTAATAAAGATTAGTTATAGAACTATTCTGAAATCACCCATCCATTTCTATCACCAATGCTATCTCTGGCAGGAATTGCCAGATATAGAAAATAGATGTTTCTTTCAAAAGAAAAACACTATGTGTTCTAGCTTAAGAAGAAGAGGGAAGAGTTAAACAAAATCAAACAAAATTTTCATTTCATTCAGTTGTATTTAATTTATGCCTCTGGCAGCAAACATTAGTTAAATTTAACTTCTCTTGGAGGCACAGTTAGTTCCTGTGGTTACAAATTTCATCCTAACCTTGTTCCTCTCTGGCCTAGTAATGGGTGAAAGGGTTGTTGTAAGTGCATTTCATTACTGAGCTGTTACTATAAATGAGGGTTGGGTATTAGAAATATATAAACAAACAAGAATAGAGGTTAACTTCATATAATAGTCTTTGTCTTTTATTAATCCTTGTGCTCTTTCATGTTGAAAGATGGATGTTTAAATAAAATTAAATGCCTGTAAATGCCTTGAACATCCAAATGAGCTATTCATTTTTCAGGATATGATGTATATTGGTCTTATTTAGATCTGTGCTGACTTAAGTCTAATGACTTAAATTACATGTGCTAATTTCCTGTGGAGTTTGGTAAAATTTATGTCTCTCAGAACTTCAACTCTAGGACAAAAGGAAGACAAGTATCAATAGATTTGATGGTTAATCTCCCTTTTAAGAAGTCCCTTGTAAAAAGTAGTAACATTTTTGTGATTTTTTAAAATCAGATAAATAATGTCTTTGTTTTGCTTTAAGTTGAATGACATTTAATAAAGATTAGAGAAACAGAAAGTGAGTCAGACTAGGAGAGGTATTAATATAAGTTACAACTGAAAAGGAAGACTCCTTCCTGTTTCAGGAAGCTTTTTGTATAACAGCTGATTCAATGCCAAACTAAAATGTAAACAATTAAAAGCCACCTAAGAAGAAAGTGAGATTACAAATTTGACTTGCAACAATACCATCAAAGTCTGAATTGCTTTCATCCTTTAGGAAGTGTTTAGGTTTTTTTAAACTTGACAACTCCTACCTTGTTTTTTTTTGTACATACCTGGGTCTGACTGTGGAGAGATGCAGTGAGTGCTGAGGCATGATCCTGACAACAGCTAATTACTTCTGCAGGCCTTTTATTCTGATAATTTTTGCTGTTGGCATTGTAGCTGTGAAGCCAGATACAATTATATGTAAATGGGTGGTATTTTTTAAAGCTAATTTTAAATATGATGTATTTTGCCTTTCAGGCATTGTATTATAAGAATCAGTATTCCAGTTTTATGAGGGTGATGCTACATTTTGTGTTTCAAAACAATTTCAGTGCTTTCTGAAAGGGGAAGGTATTGCATGTCTGAGGGCCAAAGTTCTTTTCTGTAAGTAGAGAAGAGACAGCAGACTCATCAACCTGGACTTCTCCCTGGCAGAGCAGTTCTCTGGTTGGTCTTCAGTTTGCACTATCTGCTTTAATAGCATTTGGTAAAAGGAAAGGGTGTCTGAGGTAGCATAATGGGTCTCTGCAGTGCTGCTCTCTTGGAACTTCTGGCACTCTTTTTTCATGGCTGTGGAGTGGAAAACAGCTCTTTGGCTGATGTTCTCTTCTCTTGCACCCTGCTTGCCCTGGAGAACCTGATTTGATTTGTCATTAAACCTTGATTAATGGTATGGTTTTTGGACATAAACAATTCACCCAGGTGGTGGAAGCTGAGAATATCACATAATTTTCTTCCAAAAATAAGTTTCTATGATTCCCTTCTACTGGGCAGATCCTATTTCTTCAACCACAATTTCATGTCTTCATGCAAATACTTCATTGAGACTTTCCTTTCTCTTTGTATTTTCTCTACAGGGGCTGTCATCAGTCATGAAGAACAATGGACTACTCAACATCACCTTTAAATATGACAGTAAGTTGAAAATCTGCACTACAGTCACAGAAATCAAGGACCTCATCACAGCTGTCAATATATAGCAACACATCTCTTAAAATAGCTGTAAGAATGGCATAAGCTCTTCAATATTGACATCATTTTAAAATCTCAAAATTTGTGTCTGCTGGGTCTGGTAGATATTTTCCTTCTGTGTCTCACTGAAAATAAAACTATACAACAATTTATAGTAGTTTCTCTTTCAGGTTGGCCTACATAATTTTGCCTGGTATTTGACTGGAGCATTATAGAAAATTATTTTATTTTGTTAAAAATAAAGTCACTCAAAGTTTCAGTACACATGAAGACATAAGAAAGGATTATTTTGAGATTTATGCAGCTTTTCTCTGATGTGTAATTTTGGGTGAAAATACATATATTTTCATAATGTGCATCTTGAGGTAGAAAATGTGTAGTTTGTATTTGTATACAGGTAACACACTAAAATTTTTGTCTTTGCAAGGATTAATATTTAATGTCAATATTGAATAGCAGCTCTTAATTTAGTTGAATCAGTGGGATCTTTTCATTAGCCACAGTCTTCAAGGCCCAGGCCAGGCCACATTTGCAGTGCAGACAGAGGGTTTCAGAGCTGTAGCAGATGTGGTGTTTTGCAGCTGAACTGAGAACAAAGTAATCTCTGGCATAGTAACAGTGATAAACAGGTTGCAGCAGTAATACTTCAGACCTCTTCAAACATCTGCTAAATGGCTGTATGTTATTGCTGGGGGTTATTTTAGATGTTTTATCATCTTTCTGGTCTGGTTGTCAAAGCAGGATTGCTAACTACATTAAGAATTTATCCCTACGTGGGCAGCTTGTGGCCATCATCAATATAAATTCAATGTACAGTCAAGACAAGGTCCTAATTTACATTTGAACAATGTTTGTTTTAATGCCAGTGCAAGTTATAGGTGTTTTTTTTCTGCCTACTCAAAGAAACGATGTCAGATGCAGAATGTAGGTAAAGTTTCATCATTGACAGCATGCATCAGGAAACCTAACCATAGTGATTTGTTTAATTCTGATCATCCTTTGTTCATCTGTTTTTATGTTAATTTCTGAATTTTCCATCCTTCAATGTGAATTTTTAAATCTAATTTGATCTTAATACTTAAAATGAGCAAAATTTAAGTGTGCCAGATTGTACAAGATGTAGGTGGTCACTACAAAAGAAATATGATTTTTTTTATCTATATAAAGAAAACTAGGAAATGGTACCAGTCAGAACAGAGATCCCCACGTTTAGTTAACACAATGAGTCTGTTTAAATCCCAGTATGTGTCTGTTTTTTCCATTAATTCTGGCACTAGAAACTGTGTTTAACCAATGAGAAGTATTAATTCATAATTCTGCTGGCACTGTGTGCTTCCTGGACAAAGGAGTTATTTGAATTCTGCAGGACTAGGAAAAGAGTTTGCTGATATGAGGACTAAAGAGCTCACATGGTATGGAAAGATGTATTTACCTTCAATAATCCAGCACAAAAGAGAATTTGGCTTGTTGGCTGTGGTTTAAAGGTTCTTATTTTGCCACAGAGCGACTCTAGGAAACTGTGTGTTATGATGCTAAATTAGTTGGTTAGATTATTTATTCAGGTGAAAAAGAATTGTCTGTATTTTTTAGTATGTAACTTATATTCAATTAAAAGAAGTGATCTCATAAAAAGTGTGATTTTTCCATGCTGTTTTCTTCCTAAAACTGTTGTTCTTTGTAACTGGGAATCAGTGACTTGCAGTCAGACTTCAGGCATTTGTGCTGTATTCCATTTTGGCAAATTGTCATTTGACCATAAAATTCTAGTAACCAGGATCCAAAATCTTGGGCTTGCTATTAATTAGATCCAGACCTAGAAAAAACTAGTTACTTCAAACTTTCCATTGAAAGAGATCCTCTATCCTCCTAAGAGGAAGTTCATGCTGTCACTGAAGTTCACTCTCAGCAACTGAATTCTACGAGCAGCAGAGCCAGTACCACCCACCCAGCTTTTGTTAAAGGCAGTGTTGTTGTACAGACTGTTCTATTCTTATGTCTGTGACAGTTACAGAAAAGACCCCTTGCCATGGTTATTCATTGTAAAAAGCCATTTTCTGACTCTCCTTTGCAGTTAATAATTTTAGGGAATACACTGAATTTTGTGAGGATAGCAAGACAAAACCAGTCCTGAGTGAATCCAGTGGCAGTTCAGTGCTCTGGAGGGATGTGGCTGCAGAAAGGAGGGCAGAGAAGGGATGGATTTAAGCAGTAGGTTCTTTGTGGTCAGGATCAAGCAGTATTGTGGCTAAATTCTCTTCTTGAGACAGTTCTCAAGCTTCACATGGTGGTTTATTGTTCTCATATGTGCCTGGTCATTGACCAACATTCTCTTGCTTTGAGCACTGTACATGAACAAAATTACTGTCAGTCTTCATATTATTCTGAATAACTACAAGGCAAAGTTGTTCCCTTTCAGGAGTCCCAGAACATGTGATGTAGTACAGGTTGCACTGGTGATATAAACTGGTAATATCTTTGGGAGTCCTGTGAACTGTGGGGTGGCAACCAGTGAATGTGATTGTACTCAATGATTTATGAAGTTTTGTGGGTTTTTAGATCTTGAGACAAAAACTACATCTAGATATGCTGTGTAGTACTTACAGAAAATAATGCACTGTACTTTGCTCAGTCTTGAAGACATGTTAAGTAATTTATGTCAGCAAGACTGTTTTTCTTTAAGTGTTTATTTGTCCGTATTTTTAGACTGCACTCCTTATCTGAGTTCAGTGGGAAGACACATGATTGGAGATGTGCAGAACATCACTATCAGTCAGTTTGCATGCCAGGAACAGGTGGCTGTGATGATCCTTTGGACAGCAAATGCCATTGGTAAGTTCTAGAGGGAAAGGGACTCTTTGGTCATGGGTTTGGTAATAACTTCCTGCTCATAGGTATTAAGTCAAATAATTAAATTATGCTTGGAATCATTGATGCAAACTCCCTAGGAAGAAAGGAATTCTTAATACCTTTGCAAAGCTCTTATTTTTTCTGGCTTGCTTCAAAAACACCCTTAAAACTGGGATGTTCTCTGCAGCCATACACTGCTTTTAACTATCCCAGTTTACTGAATTCCTGCTCTTCAGAATTGTGCAACTGTCCCTGGTTTCATTTTCTGCCCTGAGGCTTTGGTGCATTTCAGTGGCATTGAATGAGGTTTCTGATACACTTAAAGGTTCTTTAAGATGTGAATTGTCTTATAGATGGAAAACATGATCTAATCATAGCTGTACCAACCTTAATGTGTTTCCTTGCCAGGTCTGGTGATCAAAAGTATTCCTCAATTACTTCAATGTCACTGGAAGTACCTTGTTGCCTACTAGAGCAGTAGTGTCCAAAACTGAGGATGTGCAGAAATCCATTTCCACAGAGATATTTATTTCTGGGCTTTAAAAGAATATCTGAAAATTCTACTGAATTCTGCAGAACTGTGCAGTTAGTAATCCTCAGCTGCAGACTGGATGAATCAAGCATCCATGGGAAACAAAGCCTGTAGTCACCAGGGGTTAATCCTTTGGACAGTTTGAGGACAGAACTGCTGTTCTGACATCTCGGGTAACATGGGAACTGGACACTTTCTCTTTCAGGGTCTTCATGTAAGCACAAATAGTGCTTTTGTTCCATAGAAGGCTAAGAACATGTTTGGCAGCACTTTATCTTCTACAGAATTATAAAACATTAATCAAAACACACAGACCCATGAAAATTAGTGAACCAGAGAAGGTGATGGGAAATTTGGAAATGATACATATGGGATTTTACTTTTTGGGTTGATAAGCATAGCATAAACTGAAATGAGTCCCTTTTGATTTATGTAGCATTTAGCTTACAAAAGCTGTGTCTGTATCATTGATAAATATGTATAATGCTGTTGAAGAGACATAATTAGATGGAGTAGTGAGAGTTAAGAGCTGTGCAGTGCCTTTGATACCTGAGCCACAAAACTGACACAGGGTTAACCCTGGCATTTTACTGGGATATTCACATCACTGTGACTCAGTTTAGTCATATCATGAAGTAATTCTGTGATGAGAGCATTGTAAAGACACTGTGCTGAGACTGAGATAAGTTGTAGTAGAGTAACTTGAACAAAATTGGTGTTGTTCTGGCAATGGTTATGAATAACTGGAAGTATACATGCACTGGAATAAATTCCATTCTGTTTAAGTCAAGTTTTCTGTTAGCCCTTACCGTACTAGAAGTTAAGAAGTTGTAACAATTGTTACAATTTTAATCTGGTAGTCTCAGAGATGATAGTAAAATTTATAAAGGAATACTTCTATAATTTGCCACCAAAATGTTATATTTGATTATTAAAATGGAAATGTGAAGTTACTATAAAGTATTTCTGAAGGTGAAGAAGGTACTGATAACTTATATTACGGTGGTAATTTGGAAGCCTCAGATGAGATATGGGCCCCTCTGTTCCAAGCATTACACAAGTATGCAGTGATTGTAACTTTTGCCAAAGACTGAATTCTAGATAGGCAAGATGGAATATGCAGAACTGACATACAGCAGTAAGTAGTAAATATAAATGTATTTTATATGACTGGTAAGTTTGATTTGTAAAGACAAATGAAATACATTCAAATTACATAAAATACCACATTATGCATTTTGAAATATTAATCTTCTGTTTAAATGCCCTGCTGTTTGTAGGGATTGAATACCTGAAGGGATTTCGAGTAATACTTGAGGAATTAAAATCTGAGGGAAGACAATGCCAGCAGATGGTTTTAAAAGATCCAAAGCAGCTCAGCCCCAGTTTTAAACGAGCAGTAAGTGCTTTGTTTCAAGAAAAGTTGCAGTGTTGTTTGACTGTGTGCGTAGTCTTGAAAGTGATTATCATCCTAGAATGGTTTGGGTCATTAAAGGTTATCCAGTTCCACCCATCTGCCATGGGCAGGGGCACCTCCCACTATCCCAGGTTGCTCCAAGCCCCATCCAGCCTGGCCTGGAACACTTGGAGGGGCATTCACAGCTTCTCTGGGCAACCTGTGCCAGGACCTCACTTCCTTCACGCTGAATTTCTTCCCAAAATCTAACCTAACCCTCTCCCCTTTCAATTTGAAGCCCCTTGTCCTGTTGCTCCATGCCCTTGTGAAAAATTTGATTGGTTCCCAAAAGTATTATTGGTGAATTAATGACAGTTGTTGCTTTAGAGACAGATTTTGTTCCGTTTGATAGAAACTTTCCTGTAGTTGGGAGCTGTCATTTTGGTGACTGGATTACAGATGCACATCTGTAATAGTCCACATCCAACTATATATTGAGATTTCTCATGTCAGTTTGGAATAGAGGGGTAAAGAAAAGATTCTTAATGTATTAGTTGTGGCCATTGATTGCAAAATTGTGGGCTTGTTTTGAGAAATACTTTCAGCTGTGATAGTTGATTTTAAAATATGTTACAATCTTGGTTTTTTTTTGTAGGGAATGGAGTCCCAGCCCTTTGTAAACTTGAAATTTGAAACAGATTACTTTGTAAAGATTGTTCCCTTTCCTTCCATTAAAAATGAAAGTAATTATCACCCATTTTTCTTCAGAACTAGATGTAAGTATTGCATATAATATAGTATTGCATTTTATATAGTATTGCATATTATCTCCAGTGGGCCTTTCCTCCCCTCATTGTTCTGCTTTTCCCAACAAAGGAATGTGGTGCATGATGATGTTGGATGAGTCTGGGTTAAGTAGTTACTGACACTGTCGTGGAAGGAAGATCTGGGTGTTGAGCAGAAAGAGTTTGCTTGCCACAGATGAATCTGTGGTGTGTTAGGCCTAAGTGTTAGACAGCCATCAGAAGAAAAGTTTCAGCTAGGCCTGAGATTATCTCAGGTTTGCCTAGAACAGGATTGTTCCTGTGCTTCTCAGTCAGCTCTTGAAGATGGTTTGCTCCTCTCCGGACACTGTGAAGAAGGGCAGGTTGTTTTTTGCTTTTGAGGTGACAATTTACAGCTATCTAAAGGCAGGTATAGAGGAGGACATCTAGAATTAGATAGCAGCAGATCAAGTTGAATTTCTTGCAATTACTTAGCAATTCTCATTGGAGGTAGAGAGAAGAAATTTCAATAAGCTCCTCAGTGCTCACACAGTATGGTGAGAAACTGGAAGTACCTTTTGAGTTGAACTGTTGATATTTGTCCCGCTCAGGGTTTTTCCCCCTATAAAACTTGCTTAAGGTATTTTCAAGTCTGTCTGTTAATGCAGACCACTGTACCATTGGTAGTAGTGCTCAGCATACTTACTTATTCTGAGTAAATATACTGAAGTCTAGTTTTAACTTCCTCTCCTGATGTGCTGTGCCTGGTGTTATCCCTTTTGTCTCACTAAGAAATGTGATATTTAAAATAATGGATCTGTTTCTCATATAAAGATGAGAAGGAACTTGAAATCCTAACAAAGGAGTTAAGTTTACAAAATGCATTTAGTCCAGGCATATTAGAATCTGGGAAAGAAGTGGGGGTATTCAAAATGATGAACTCCCTATTTTTGCCCTTGTTCTTTTTCTGTTTAAATAGCATAGTAGGTTGATACTGTATAATTAATACTTTTTCTGTATATTTGTAGCGTGTGAATTGTTGCTACAGCCAGAAAACCTTATCTGCAAACCTTGTAAGTAAAATCTAATACTTCTATTACTTAATCTTAAAAAAAGTTACTGTACTTGAAGAGTCATTTTGCAATTCATGAATATCTCCTCTGACAGACTGGAAGCCAAGGAATGTGAATGTTACCCAGCAAGGTTTTAACATGCAAGTGTCCTTTGATCATGCACCTCACAACTTTGGGTTTAGGTACTACTTTCTTCATTACAAACTGAAGCATGAAGGGCTGTTTAAGCAAAAGACCTGCAGACAGGTATGTGGCTGAGTTTTGCAGCTCTTAAAAGCACAAAACCTATTAACATGAGATGATTCTAAGGCCTTATAGAAACTTTAAAAACTTAATATAAAACAGTATTAGTTTTAAAATTGCAAAACTATTTGGAATCATTTATGTAGATAACAATTGTGCTGTGACCCATCAGTCAAAACCAGGCTTGAGGACTCCATTGGACCTGGATAGCACAAATTAGTTCTGCAGGCATGATTGTATGAGTGAATGGGCAGACTCAGTTTTGCTGGTTTAAGGTGTGTTAACACATAAGTGCACTGCCTGTTTCTAAATCAGTGTGATTAGAAACCCATTCTTTATTGGGTTTTAAAAGTATGTGGATTACTTGCAAAGTATTCTTTCTTTGATGTAGGAGCAGAACACAGATACTACAAGTTGTGTTCTTCAGAATGTGTCTCCAGGGGATTATATCATTGAGGTAATATTTCTAAACAGTCTTTTGTACAACAACTGCGTGAATATGCTAATGGGAAAATGGAGTAAAATTAAAATATTTCAAATCACACTGGTAAAATTGAACTGCAGGTATCCCCTACTGAAGTAACTTGGGCAAGTAAATTTTCTAGAATGATGCCTTTTTTGGGCTTACCTAGAAGCAGAGGCCAGACAAAGTTAGAAGAATGAAAGTGGATATATTTAATGAAGTGCCTTCTGATATATTTTATATTAGATGAAGCCTCCCCAAGGGGCTACACCCAGAATGGATCATGGTCATGAGCTTTTTCAGATAGAGCTAAGTTTTGTTCATTTACATATCAGGAGTTAATCCTCCAATTGCAGCTTCAGGTAATGAAGTCATATTTCCCCAGTTTGCTCCTCCCCAATCACTTTTGTGTACACGTTTTGGGACCTGAGGCTTCTTGGCCCAGAGGGATTGTTCTGTGTAACCAAAATGTGAAGACAGTTAACTACACTTTGTATGGAGTTTAGAGCAATGCACTAATGGAGTATAGGATTTGAAAATTACAAGGGCTAAAATCTTAAGGTATCAGAATGTTCTTGGCCTTTCCACAGCTTTGCTTCCCTGAGTGCACAGCATTTTGATCTGTGCCTTAAACTGAAGTTGTGGGCCTGCATATTCCCTGGACTTTGTTTTGTTGGGTTTTTTTTTAAATTGGAATTCTGTTTCTTGGTCAGTTTTTATTATACTAGTTTGTGATGCTCTTTAGTTTTAACTATTTGAACAGTAACTTTCTTCACATTTGGTCATAAAAGCTGTTACAGTTATTTTCATATTGCAGAAAATAAAATTAATATTTTACTTTTCCAAGCTGGTTGATGACACTAATACAACAAGGAAGACAATGCACTATGCACTAAAACCAGGTATGAATTCTGTTTTTTAAACAACATACTATATTTACTGTGTTAATTTAGCTTCAGTTTTAATTATGTTGGAAAAAAAATCTCTATTTGACCTTTGTCTGTTTGCCATAATCTAGACTATTGAGATAATTGTGCTATGCTTTTTTGACCTAATGAAAAAAGAGTAGAGATGCAAACTTGAGCGTATACATTTATATTTAGTGGAATTTAGATCAATCCATGATTGGAAATCTTTGTGGGAAAGTGACTTTTGTTGTATATATGGATATGAGGAATGATAACATTAATTGCATACAACTGGGAGTGCAATGGTGTGGGAATGCTGTAATGAAACTGTGGGAGCAGCCTGAACCCCTCAGCTGTGTCCTTCAGCCCTGGTACCAAACTGAGCGGCCTGGAGAACCTGCCAGGTGAAAGCTTCACATACCTGTGGATCAGGCCTGGTTTTGAGAAGCTAAACAGGGATTTCAGAGTGTAACTGCAGCCTCAAAACAGCCACAGATGGAGGCAGTGGATAGAATGCACTGAATCCTAATGCACATTGCTAAGGCTGATCCCTGCAGGAAGGGAGCTCTTTCTAAGTGGCAAGTTCAGCACCCTGGAACCAAAACACATCAGGTCCAAATGACCACTGCAGATCTCATCAAAACTGTTTGCCACAGGGTTGTTCTCCTGGGGCTGGTGTGAGTTGCAGCTCTTGTTACTTGTGAGAATCATTCTGATGCTGTGGCAGTGGGGCAACCGCCATAAAACCTAATTTGAGATGGAACAGAACATAATTGTTTCTACTGTATCCTTGACAATTACCTGATAAGAGAATACTGCAGCAGTTTTGCATTCCTAGTGTGAAGATTTGTTTAGGTAATTGTAGTACAGCTTTTTTGCACATGGCTAATTCTGCTTTCTTTTTCCAAGTGCACTCCCCATGGGCTGGCCCCATCAGAGCCATTGCTATTACAGTCCCCTTGGTTGTCATCTCTGCATTTGCCACGCTTTTTACAGTGATGTGCCGCAAGAAACAGCAAGGTAAGAGGGTTTATTCTGTACAAAGTTCCATTTAAAGATATGCTTTTGGAACCAAAACAGTTTTGATTGATGGTTAACTCCAGAAAAGCCTTTATCTGAAAAGCTTTATTTGCTTTTTCTCTGTCCTTCCTCCCCTCAAACTTGTAGCAAATTCTTAATCAGTGCTTGATGGTAATTGGTTGCCTAGACGGTACTGTATCACAGATCAAGAATTCACTGTAGAAAGGAGAGAACAAAAGCTATATTGGAAAATGCTTTTATTTCATGTTTCTTTTTCTTTGAGAAAGTACTACGTGTCCATGTAGATTACAAACAGATTTGTAAATGGATATGTTTTAAACATAACCTTATTTTACTCAGAAATATAAAATTCATATTTATTTTGAATCAGAAAGAAAGTAAAGCCATGTGATGCCAATGCAATCCACTGTGCTGGCTGGAATACTATCTACAGCTGCTATTCCAGATTTGCTCACTTTCCTGGAAGTTGTCTTTACCTTTCATTCTAAGCCATCTTCCTAAATTTACTCTAAGCCCTGCTTGCAGATGTTTTTCGATTCCATCCCTCCTTGCTGTCTTTTCTTCTGTATCCAGGAGCTGGCAAGCAACGCTTGATATATTTAAAAGTTAAAAATATATTGGCTTTTTATATTGAATTTAGAGAATCATGTGGTTTCGTGAATAATAGAAAAAGAGATTACTTCTTCAAACCTCACATATCTGTGTTATCCACCTGAATTTTGGCACCAAGATATACTGCAAGTGCTATATGCCAGCTGAGTTAAATCCTTTTACCTTCTGGTCTTCTGTAGTTATCCCTTTGCTCACAGCTTGCACAGTTCCAACAAAAAACCCAGACAAATTGCAGAGGATTTGTCTAAAGAGAATTGTTCCAGAATAGTTATTCCTGATGAGTTGTTCTGAATTGAATCCCTAGATGGATATTGGTATTTTGAAATAGTCATACTTTATTCCAAATTAGCTTGATCAACTGTAGAACTAGATTGAATTAGTCTGGCATAAGGCCAGACTTTTATGTTCCAGCATAAAAGCATCTATGCAAGGAAAGAAACACTAATAGCTATTTCAATTTAAATTAATCATATCTTAATTCAAATTAATGTCAAATTGATGTCCAAACATGAGTGTGTATATATACACTAGAGAAATCTTGTATGTATCTTCAAAGGGTCTGTGGACCTGGAGTTTAATATTCTTACCTGGCTTATGTTGTGCTTTGGATTTTTTTTAACAAGAGACTGTTAAGAAACTCTTGAAGATGGTACATCTTTTAGGCTTATAGTATTTGAACAGAGATTTGAAGGCTATTGAAGCTGAATAAAGGTGAAACAACCTCATTCTATCTATAAAATAAACCTTCCTTGTGTTTTCTGAGTTGGATAGAAATAACTGCACATTTAACTTTGAAAGTGTATTCCACATGCAGCAGCTCTTAAACTGGATAAATCAAGTGTGTGCAACTTTTCTTTTTCAGGATAGAAAGGAGGGGGAAAAAAATTTACGGACAAAAAAAATAATTATAGTATGCATTCATAAAGTGTCTACAAAAGTAATAAAAACCCAAAACAAAATCAAGCTTTATAGTGTGAATTCTCTTTTTTCTCTTGCACTTTAGAAAATATATATTCCCATCTAGATGAGGAGAGCTCAGAATCTTCAGCATATGCTGCAGGTCTCCATGTGGAAAGACTTCGTCCCCGGCCAAAAGTGTTCATCTGCTATTCCAGTAAAGATTGCCAGAAACACATCAATGTCATCCAGTGCTTTGCTTTTTTTCTTCAGGACTTTTGTGGCTGTGAGGTAACTCAACATTTCATATGCAAACAACTTTTACTTAATTGAAACAGCACTCCCAAAATTCTGTGCTTGAAAAGTAGGTATTACAGTCACTCCTTTCCAAAGAGATAACTTTGGTTATTCTTCTAAATATTGTTTGTATGAATTTTCTTTACTTGGGGTAATGAAGAGATCTTATCCAGTGTAAAAAAACAACAAAACAAAACAACCCAAATCAACAGAATATTGGAAGATCATGATTACAGGACTTTCATTCAGCCATGTTCAGCTTGCTTTGAATTAAGTGCTTTTTCTGCTCAGTAGGTCTTACATCTTCATAGTCAGCAGCCACAGAGGTAATGTTGTGTACCTGATGCACTTTGGTATTCCTAAAGTGTGTTCTGTATTGTAATTTAAAAGAAGTTGGGTCTATCAAGACCTCTACTTATAGAGTAAAAACTGCATTGTTAGAATTACTTGTTGACAGCATGTACTTACTAATTGATTTTTATTTTTTACTTCCCTTCTGTTCCATTAATACTTTAAAATCAGCAATTTTTTTTTCTTGTTTTTGTTTGAAAGATATGAGAGAGACATTCAAATTGGCACTTTGAATGAACAGGCTTAGAATCTCCTGCTGCTGTCTAAAATAGAATCAATATGTGGCCAGATTTCCACTTTTCAGCTGGAGAAAGGCAGGACAGTTGTTGGCCTCTGCGCTGCATTTTTCCTCCCACCCCCGGGATATGAACGGGATGAGCTGGAGCTGGGTTTCATTACAGCAACTCTGCTCTCTGGTGACCAAACACAGAAACACAACCGAGGCCTCACATGTTTGGTGGGGATGGTCACAACCTTTTCTGTTTAAAATAGTTCAGGATAAACTATTTTATAAGTAACTTACTTGAAACCCCTTTTAGAGATGTACTTTAGCCCCACTACACTGCTCCTCTTTGGAATAGTGTTGAGATGAGCTCTTACCATTCTAACCATGGAATCTTGGGCATCAAAACAAAATTTATGTAACAAAATATTGATCGCACTTATGTACAGAAATAATACATGTTGTTACTAAAGCTGTGGAATTTAATATAAAAGCTGATGCTCAATGCAAAACAGAAGAGTTGCACAAGTGTTTTTCATATGGAGTTGGCATGTTTTCTCAGTGGCATTTAATAGCTATTTAAAACAATAACTTGTCCATAATAAGAATCCTTTCTCACAGATAGCAGGTCACACAGGATTTTGAAGAACAGAAACAAAACCAGACACTAAACTTCCTGCATCTCCCAAGCAGCAGTAAAATGACCTCTCTTCCCCATGCATAGGCGAGACTTGTCTCTTTGGAAGGAGCTGACAATGATCATCCTGTCCAACTGACCAAGCACTTCAGGCAGGATCACTTTCTGCCTGTAGCCAACTGTGTGGTAGCAGTTTTCACGAGTCCTTGTGTTCTGGGCATTCACCTACTCTGTCTTCTGATGGGGCAGAGTTTTCCACTATGCTATGGGTGATGCAGCAGAGCAAAAATTGTTCTCTGCAAAAATGCTTCAAATAAGGTTTTATGTGTGGTTTTGATGTGCATGTATTATGCAAATTTTTTACATCTGCTTTTTTCTTTTATCCTACTCCTCATTCCTCCTGTGAGATAAAGCATCATGTTGCTCATCTTGATGTCCACAAGCATTTCAGTCCATGTAGAATGGTCAAAAAGTTTGACAAAGTACAAAATAAAATAACTCCTAGGATAAAATTGTCAGAGCTTTCTCGAATCAGATAAAACTGCTGTTGTTTTGCATCCTAACTGGAAGGTCTTGATATTATAGGCACTAATTATGTTTCCATCTAGATATGATATTCTTGACATCACACTTCATTAATATGCAAGGATGATAAGTGGATAAGGCACTTAGGGGCACGGTTCAGTAGTAGCCTTGGCAGGGCTGGGTGAATGGTTGGACTTGACCTTAAAGCTCTTTTTCACTCTAAACAGTTCTGTGATTCTGGTACTTCTGCTAGATTCAGAACATTATGGACCCAGACATACAATGGTAAATTGTTTGAGGCAAGCACAATTGTTTATTGTGGGTGGATGGTACCAAACTTGATTACATAAGTTAATTGTAATTTACTTGATCCAGTCATGTTCTTTTTATTCCCCAAGAAATATTGCTATGTATCAGATTTATAGTGGTTTTTTTTTTAAAGAACCACTTGGGTTTATGTACATAAAAACTTATATCAACTGGAATTTTTTTTTTTTTTTCTAGGTGGCCTTAGATTTGTGGGAAGATCTGAAAAACTGTAAAGAAGATCAGAAGGAGTGGCTGATTAAAAAAATAAATGAGTCCCAGTTTATCATCATTGTGTGTTCCAAAGGAATGAAATACTTTGTTGAAAAAAAGAGCTGGAAGCACAGAGGAGTAACCAAAGATGCAGGAAAAGGAGAACTCTTTCTCTTTGCTGTGTTTACTGTTGCAGAGAAGCTTCGTCAGGCAAAGCAGAATTCAGCTGATCTCTGCAAGTTCATTGCAGTCTACTTTGATTACTCCTGTGAGGGAGACATCCCTGCTATTCTGGATCTAAGCACAAAATACAAACTCATGGACAATCTCCCCCAGCTCTATTCACACTTACACTCCAGAGATCTTAGTGTACAGGATTCAGACGTGTTTCCTGTTAACATTAGTAAAAGGAATTATTTCAGGAGCAAATCTGGGAGGTCCCTTTATGTTGCTATTTGCAATATGCATCAATTCATTGATCAGGAACCAGATTGGTTTGAGAAACAATTTATTCCCTTCCCACCACCTTCTTTACACTACTCGGAGCCTGTCATGGAAAAATTTGATTCAGGCTTGGTTTTAAATGACTTGGTGAATAAACAGGTGATGGATGGTGACTTTTACCTGAAAACAGATATAAACATTTCAGTGGGGAATTCAGACTCTCACTGTATAATTCAGCACTTAAACCTTGGAGAAGATATAGAAACTCAGGACATTCAAGGTGGTGGCAGCTCTGTCCTTCAGCCGTTGTTACATGTTGTTAAAGCTTCAAATCTGAAAGACATGCCTCGAGATTCTGGAATCTATGATTCATCTGTTCCTTCATCTGAATTATCTTTACCTTTAATGGAAGGACTATTGACAGACCAAATGGAAACATCTTCCATTACAGGAAGTGTTTCTTCATCATCAGGTTTAGGTAAGACACAGCAGTGTTTCAAAACTTATATTCAGTTACTGTGCATATTTCTGCCCTCTCCAAATAGGTAAGATAGTGTGTGAGGAACCATATAGAAGGCTGCAGAGAAAGGTAAATGTTGTATAAAGATGATAAACCAGGTAGAGTAACTCTGGAAAAATGAATCTTTTTATAAACATACAGTGTGTGGAGGAAACCTTAGCTGGGTAGGATTTCACTAAAATTCTGTTCATAAGTTACTGCTTGTTAATTGACCTATTCTTGGAGAGAGAGCTTCTTCCTCCACGGACTTCTTGGCAGCTGGGATTTCAGCTGACAGCTGTGTGGTGTAATCAAGAGGGTGATATGGTGAAGCATTCTCACAGACAGCCATAAATCTAAACCTGACATCCTATTTTGCTCCAGCACATACTGGATCTTTTAGGGAAATAGTCTGTACTGTGGTTAACTCAAGTTTCAGAATGACATCAAGCTTCTCACTAGATATAGGGCTGGGGAATGAACAAATGGGTTTCAGTGAAGGAATTTAAATGCTTGGAAGACATTCTCCAGAATAGATACCCAGCTCAGATGCCTCCAGTTAGAAGGTGTAAATTTTGCCTCAGGCTGTATGAAAAAAGTGATTTAACCTTCCTAGTTACAGGATATTGAAATGACATCATGACTAGCTCAGTGTGGAATGTTCCAGCATTGTATTGCTATGATAAAACTGCTCTTTGCTGAGGTTTTCCTTAAGCAGCTGCAACAGGTGAATATTGCATTTTGATGGTTGTATGCTGTTCTGCTTTCTGGACAGTGTGTTAACTAGACTTTTCTCTTGGGTAAAGGAATTTTTTATTCTTATTGAGATAATTCATAACTAATGCTTGATGTCAGAATTATCTTGGAGGATGAGAATACAAATGCTGATTTACAGATATAGCACTATATTTATTTAGCTAGTCTATATGACTAAATAGTTAAAATCTGAAAAAAATCTTCAGGTAGAAACAACCCCCTGATTTAATTAATTAAGCTACAATTAATCTGTTTTGAAAATTAAAACTGCATGTTTTCGTTTCCTACCATCTTCTAACTTAGACTTTTCTCACATTTGTGGGAAAAATTAGGGATGATCTCTGTAAAGGTTCTAGTGAAAATGGGATGCTAGTTTCAAATGTATGGCCTCCCTGTAAGAATGCTTTCCCAGTGTCCCCCTCCTGATTCAATTACTGAGCTGTCAGCTGGGTATCCCAGCTGCAAGGAGGCACTGGAAGAAAGAGGCAGTCTTTCCAGTAATTAATTCTCAAGTCACATACCCCCTGGTTAACACGCTTCAGCTGGAGAGGTTAAACGTTAGAGCTCTTGCTGATACAGTTGGATTTTAACACTGATGTTCCAATGTCTTAGGAAGCCACAATAATTTCTGCCATTTTCCCATTTACTGTCCTCATCCAAAAGCACCACCCTGGCTGACTCTCCCCCAGACCTCCCTCACCCAAACAACAGTTCTGATGAGGTACAGGGTACAAAGGAGACAGAATCTGGAACTGAGCATCATCTGCCTTTTGGAGGGCAACCCATTAAATTTCTTCAGCGTCCCAGATGTACAAAACATTTATAGCCCTAATATTTATCTATGGGTGCTAATGAGAGGAATAAATAGAAGTTTTTAGCTTTTATTTTTATTCTGAGAGATAGTCACATCCAAATTATTGTTCTGAATTCACCCTACATTTCTTTTTTTACTTATTTTACCTGTTGCTTGGTCAGAACAGATGTGAATAGCTCTGACATTTTGCATCTCAAAAGATCTTTCCTTTCTTCCTTAACTTTAATGCTTTTGTCATATTTGGCATCCTCAACTGGAGTTCCAACGAGTTTAATTTTGAGGAAGTACCAACAACCAAACCTTTACTAGTTCCATTCACTAATAAGGTCTTCCTTAAGAAGTCCTGCCTAGGAAGAAAGTCAGTATTGTATCTCTACATAACGTTTTGAGAGCGTGAAAATCCAGCCTTAGGAGTGTATGACAAGATGGTGCAGAGGCTTTTCATAAGTTTTCTTTGCATTGTTTCTGAAATGTTGACTGAATACAAAAATCACTGTTTCAGTTAATGAACTCCACTTTTTTTTTTTTCCCTTTTATAGGGGAAGAAGAACCTCCTGTAATGACTGCTACAAAGTTCTTAGTGCCTGGAATATGTAAAGCAGAACTTCATTGCCATATCCACGCTGATGAACTGCAGGCAATTGCTCCTTTATAATACATTACAACATTGTTATGCATTGCCACTTTATCAACAGCCTCTGTTTGTGCTTTAACTACCACACTGTCTCAGCACCAAATCTACTTGAAGGAACAAACAGCCCCTGAAGAAGATCTGTTATTCCATTTTTTGTGGCCAGTAAACTTGAATCTGTTGGTCCTTTATAAAAACTCTTTCATGATTTGAAAAATGTAGCCTGGAAAATTAGAAGAGCATACATTTAAAATTATTCCTGTTGTAATTTAAACGTCATGAAATTATATTGTTTACACATGCTGTAATCAAAGTTTACTATTTTTTGCTAGGAATAACTTTACAACTGGACATAAAATAGCTTGGAACATTAAGCCTTAATAAATTTTATAGTTGAGCCTCTAGTTTTAAGTGCTGATGTACTTGATGGCAGGAGTGTTGTAGTGAATGAGAACAGGATTTTTTTCAGAAGCAAGAGAAAATACCAAAGGTGAGGTCAAGAAATTCTCCATCAGAAGAAATAATTTTCTTTTCAAAATGTTTGAGCTCTCTTCCTCAGTCTCCTTTCCCCAGATGTTAATGTGTCTCAGTATTTAATTTCAGTGCATGTCTCCCTTTTCTGCATTAATGCCCCATCTCTCCTCTGCAGTCTGGCTGTGGTGACTCACAAACAGCACCATACTGAGGCTGAAGGATCATTCTTATAATAGACAAAAATACAGGTCCTCCTATGCTGAGTGATGCCATGGAAACCAAGTTTCCTATTTTCTTCCTGAAGGGCTAATATAAAGAATAAAGAGAAGGGAGAAGGAAGACCATATTTTATATTGAAGATATTCTAGGTTTGTTCAGCCATGAGAGGCGTGTGCTTTATGGGGGTTCATATTCAAGGACATGGTGCTACAAAACCACCTGGGGTAAAACAAGCCAAGCCAGGCAGTTAACAGGCAAGGCAGGGATACTTTGTCTTGAGCCAGGCAGTAAACAGCCAGTGAGTTATTTTGCATTTTACACCACTTGACATCACTTAATGATTAACACTATACTGTCACTAGTGTTATATTAAGAAAAAATGCGAAAACCATCACTGGCCATGTTTGGTGACACAGAGCACGCATGTCCTGTTTCCTGCAGTGACCACGTGGGTAAATTCATCCAAAATGTCCCTCCTGTTTCCAAGGAGCAACTTTTCCAAAGTTAAACACATCCATGTAACTGCAGTTCCAGGCACTATTACAGTAAGCATGGGAACAGCAAACCCTAAAGGACACCTTACCAATGTGCATTTGCTCATTCTGGTCACGGAATCAAATTCTATCTCATTTAACCTATATTCACATTCCACTAGCAGGAGGTTACTTTAAAGAGAATTAAGGGAGAATTCAAATACCTCAAATATTCTCTTGGTTTTAATAGATGAGAATTAGACATTAACTGTTACATTTTATTATGCATTTTAATAGCATGAGATAGAACTATTAAGTGATGATTTTGGCTAACTGAGTAGCTGTAAAGCTCACGAGTTGTTTTCTTGGGTTGTTTTTGTTTTGGGTTTCTTTGTGTCAGTTTATATTTAATCATTGGAATTTCTAAACAAAAGACTCATGAGATTGTTTTCACAGATGGAGTGAGAAAGTGTTATAACAATTATTTTTGTATAACTGTTAATGGCAGAACTCTGACATGCATTGCAGTTGTGATATGGAATTCTGTGGTCATTTGGATCATCAAGTGTTGGGTCTGGAGGGCCTTGTCCATTAATGAAATGTTCCTTATTCTCTCTGCTTTCTGAATTTCAAAGAACACAACCTGGAAAACTTCAAAACTCGCAATTTCTAAGTATAAGTAATTTTACACACATAGTGAATCATCTGCGCCTTTGATTTTTTTTAAGGCTATACCTTGAGCCTTACTGAAGGCAAAATTCTCCACCTTTTCCCATTGCTTGAAGGTCAGACTAGGCAGAATTCTTTAGAGGTAAATGCTCCTCCAGCTATGCTCTAAATCCAGCTATGAGTGATATTGATTTGGTGCAATTCTTGTTTTTTTACTGGAGAAAGGGTTTGGATTGAATAAGACAAGGCAGAAAGGTGACAATCTGTGTGCTGAAGATCTGCTGTGCATGGAAATTCCAGAGCTGCACAACATGAGAAGGGAGGATGTGGAGACAATTTCTTAGCAGTGAGCTGGTGAAGGTAATGCTGCTTTCATCCATGGAATGTCCCAGCTTACTTAGTGTTATTTAATGCTGAGCTAAAGATTGGGAGGATTTCCTTGTTGCATTCAATTCAGTGGCAGAATTGGTATTATGAAATTAAGTTAAGTTTTCATTTTGAGCTATAAGAAAGCTGAGTGTTGAAAAGGGATGAAGGCAGTTGCACAAAGAATCGCTTGTCATTAATGTTTTTTTAAAATTTGTTCAAAATTTGCTGTACAATCTTGCAAAACTTATTTGTAAATTATGAAACGTCTATGCAGATGACAGTCAAATCTAGGAGTGGGAAGGATGAAAAATTCCTTTATTCCTTCTTAGCTTAAGTTGGAAGCAGCATATTGTATGTACTCAAAAAAAAGACAATATAACTAAGTGAAAATATAGATTAGGATGGCCCACACTTAAAGTTTACAGAAGTAAGCGAAGAAATACTTAATCTAACTTAGTATAGCTTTTTTACAAAGCCACAGTTCTTAAATGATTAGATACTGTGTATATTGAGATGCTGGAAGAACATAGTACTGAATTGGCAAGAGTTCTTCATGCTGAGAATTGCAGCAAAAATCCTTGTAAAGTTATTTTTTTGAAAATATGTTGACACACATACTAGAGGTTAGTTTTACTACTGTTTTCAATTTTAAACATCATGTTAATGGTGAAAGGATCCCTTTAATTTCCACTACACTCAAGTATGTGGACATTGGATATTTTATAGTGTATTTTCTGGGAGGGTGAAAAGCTCAAGATGTGACAATGTGTTCAGCATTTTGAATGAGGAATATAGTTGTTGCTATAATTTGTACCTGTCCACGGACACATCAACTGTTGAAAAAAGAATGCACCTGACATTTGCAGAGATAATGTTTTATCATACTTTAATTTAGAAGTTAAATACCATAATAAAATATTTTTGTCCCATTTTATTCATTGGGCTTTTCTTATCCTATTGAAAAGAAATGGCTTAAAAGTGCAGTGGTTTTATCCTGCACACTTTTGAGTGCAGTTCCACACAACACAAGCAGCCAAACCTGCTAATCGCTGTTCATGCCCTATAGCTGGGAGAGAAGCAGATGTTTTGATGGTCTTTATTATAGCTGAGCAATTCTAAGAAATTTTAATTTCTAGAACTTGTGTATGGGATAGACTGGGTCTGATTTTATTTTATTTTTTAATAAAATTGTGTTAATATGGTTTTATGTATTTTTTTTCCTGTATCCTCCCTGGAGGTCTCCTAGCAGTACATGGTTGTTCTGCATGCCAAGTGAAACCTATCAATGTCCACAAAGCTGTAATAACCTGGACTAGATTCATTTTGTTGAAGAGGATGTGATAAATACTTAAGATTTATATGTGGGTTTTTTTTCATCCAGCGGATTTCAAAGCACTGTTCCAGTCAGTGAGCCCTGCAAACTCTTAATTTGAGACCACTTGAAACCACTCTGAGTCCTTATGTTGCTCAGGTAAATGAAGGTAATGTAGTTATAGAATACAATAGATACAATAATTTGTAATATAATAGACTTAATACTTATAATAGTAAAAATCCATGCAAGAAGAAATTTACATCTGGAGAATTTTCTTCATCAGGTAACAAAAGACTTAAAGCTGTAACAGTTAAGGCCTATTTACAAAAAAACCCTTTTTTCCAGATTCTCCTGGTAGGGTCACAGGCCTTGGCAATAGATGGCAGACTGAACTAGCGTGAGTGAGGGTATGAATGCTGGAATGCTCTCCTGTTGGGCTGCTGATTTAGTTGGAATTCTAACTATTCAGTTGCTACTGGTGTGCAAAAAGATCTGCTTGAAGAAAGGCAGTCTTTTTGATCATCTGAGTCAGGTAAGTTTGTTTCATGGCAGTCCATCAATTTGGCATTTTTTCTCCGCAGGGGAAGTGTGTGTCTGTGGTTTCACATAATTCTAAACTCTCTAACACATCTGCTCCCTGTGCAAATTCTGTATTAACCCTTTAACTGTAAATCAACATCAAATTGCTCACAAAACTTGTTCTGAATTTTTGTAGTAACCAGCCAGGTTTATGTCATGAGATTTTAGTCAACCTAAAATACTTTGCTATTGGTGATCATAATGCATTTTCCTAAAAACACAACATATCTTCAATATTACATTTCTTAATAGCCATAGAACCCTGGATTATACCAAGAGCTTGGGAAACTCATACAGTGTTTTTTCTGTTTTAAACTAAATTAACCTTTAGAGGCTGTCTTTCATTGGAATATTGACTACTTCAAATAACTGTAAACAAGGAGTTCATTACCTTTGCCACTACAGTAAAAAGACAGATCAAACCTAAAAACAGAAGTTACCTTCATCATGGTTAAAAAAGAAATTATTTCTAACCCAATTACAGAGCATTAAACTTGTCAAATTGGATGCCTTGCATAGTAAAAAGGACAATAAAACATTTGGAGAATGGGCTTGTTTATTTATTTTTCATATAATTGCCAAACTAAACTGTTTTAAAGAAAAAGAAGTTCCCAGAAGGATTTTACACTGAGGAAACTAGTGCTGGGAGTATTTTTAGGGCAGCAAGCTTTCTGGTGAAAAAAAATTCTGGTGCAAGCTGTAGAACTATAATCATGATATAAGTGTTTTTTGGCAACTATAATCACGATATAAAAGTGTTTTTTGGCAACACTTTTTAGGCCTTTCCAGAAGGCAGTGGCCACACCCTTTTTAGTAATGCTTTATTTCTCAGGTGATTCAACCAATCTCAGTGGGTCTGGTTATGAAATCAGATACTAATGATGGAAGTGGGACATAGATCAGGTAGATTTTTCTTTATAAGTGCACAACTGGTCACATACAGGCCATAAATGTTATTGTCCTTGTGTTACATGAGAACTGGGTAGGCACTAGGTAAGGTATAGGAAAGAGATCACTTGGGAACAGAGGTGGGCTGGTGTCAGCTGAAGGCAGAACACAGGGTTTCATGTCTTGGTCTCAAGCCATAATGGTGATTCCTTCAGCAGTCGGTGACCAGCCAGTGTTTTTGGTTAGAGATCACTGCAGCTTTGGTGTTTTGCAATAACTTGTGTGATGGAACCACAGGGCACTGCTTCATGTCCCAGTTCTGCAGCACCACTGCAGCAAATCATCTGCTGATGCTGGGAAACAGAGAGTGGCACAGCAAGAGCTGCAGGAGAAGGAAGAGGTAGATTTGGGGCAGATGTTAAGCAATGTTTTATTTCCTTTACAACACCCCACAGAGACCTCTGAAGTGTGAGGTACCTCAGGGCAGACTCTGCAGGGGCCTGTTTCAGCCCTGTAGCACTCTTTGGTGCTATTCCTCTGGAAGTGCACTGCTTGATGAGAACCTGGTTTGCAAGAATGACTCCTTTATAATTTTGATGAAAATCTGGAGTGATTTAATTGCTGTCCGTTACATCATACCTATTTCAAAATAATTAAAAGTGAGAATAGAATTAGACCTACTTGTCTTTAGCAATGTCTAATAGAGGGGATGTACCTGTAAAAGCCATGAGTCATCAACAGAAAGGAAACTGTCTGCTCTTTATTGTAGCTTTTGCAAACATGCCAAGGTGTGTTGGGGTGTTAGGAAGGAAGTCACCATCTCTTTGCTGAACAGTTGGACAATGCTCAGCTACTGAGGGTGGAGTGGGAATACCAGTGACAGTGAATCAGGAAAACAGGGCAGGATTTGTGATTCTGAATTTCCCCCTCTTTGCTTAGACTGCCTCCAAACCTGAGAAATACCACTATTTGAATACTCATGTTTTCACCCTTGAATTGGCTTGCTAAACATTTTTTTTAAAGTGTAACAGTGTGATATCACTGTGTTTTTAAGATAATGTTTTGGATTGAAGTAATAATGCATTCAACAGTTGAATTTAATATTTTGCATATTAAAGAAAATTCCACGCTGGCTATGATTTTAAAATGCTGAACAAACAACAATTACAAATTAAGTTATATAATATATTGTGTTTAAACCCAGGAAATATAAATAAGTAATTACTGGAAAGTGTTCAGTCTCCCTGGACAATGGTTTTAGTTGATGTGTTTGAGCAGATTCCACTTTGTTTTATAATTATAAATGTTACATCAACTAATTCTTCATTCCCTGTGTACATAAGTAAGTGGAAATTTTGTGGATACATAACATACTCTAAAAGTTAAAGGTCTCCAAACAGAGCATCTCTTCCCATTTCCCGATAATGAATATCAAATTAAGCTTTTAAACAGGGGTCTGGAACTGCCACTTTCCACGACAGACATGGCAAGTCCAGGATAAAAAATGGACATACACTTAGAGCCTGTGCATCTCTGCTTTTGTAACAGGCACTGCCAAAGCAGGGGCTGGGATGTCTGCTTTCCACTTACCTTGGCTGCAGCTGTGACAAAGGTTCAGTGTTTCAGGAACCCATCAGAAACTGAGCTACCTCACAGTTTTCTCCATTCTGCTAATTATGTCAATGCTGCTGGGAGCCCAGGTTTTGGCCATAACGTGGTGTTGCTTAAAACATAAATCCCTGACTGCCATAGGGCAAGAGAAGTGCCAAGTCTCTACACACCTGTGTAATTTATGTGAATTGCTACTTAAAAATCTCCAGCTGTGAATTACCATGTAAAACTGCTCAGGCGTCTTGATGGCTATTATCCACTTGAAATGTCCTTAGTTTAAAAATAATTCACCTTAAGAACCAGTTTCTTTAATTCCACAATGTTTTCATATGGTGTGGAGTTTAAAGATTACTTTAGCATTCCAGCCTGATAAATGACATGGAATTAGAGACCTTTACTTAAAGC
Source organism: Anthoscopus minutus (assembly GCA_013399455.1). NCBI lineage: Eukaryota > Metazoa > Chordata > Aves > Passeriformes > Paridae > Anthoscopus > Anthoscopus minutus. The sequence continues at coordinate 106,677 of VWYI01016823.1, read as the reverse complement.
AGAGTTTGATGTCCATATGCCTCTTCCAAACCACATTCCTATCCTCAACAATTAGAAACAACTGAGAGACGAAACCCCCTTACAAGATGTTGGCTTAGAAAGTACGGCCAAAACATAGTTAATTATTATTCTACTGCAAAATGTTTCTGGTGTTCGGGCTACAAAATGTGATGAGTTTATTACTGTTTTTCCATTGGCTGTTTTATGTCGGCAGTGCTACTACTGTGAGAAACCAAACATGTACATTTCATTTGCATTTGTTTTTAAGTGATGTAATTGTTAGTATTTATTATACTGACTTTGGTCACAGAAAATAAGATGGTCTTTACAAGGCACAGTACAAACACAGACTAGAAAGAGTTCCAGATCTGAAGTGCTCATCATCTACCTCCCTCTTCACATCCCTGTATTTTTCCACGTCAATAGTACTTTTGAGTGTATTTCCATACCACTATTTTGTCCAAAACACACATGCCTGTTACTTTCTGTACAGTAAATAACAAGTTTATCCCCAAGTTTTTAACTTCATGGGACCTACTCCTGGTCGCTTGCTGTCCATCTCGTTTGAGACTCCAAGCGCAGGGCGATGTCCTTTGCCTTTCTGTGGTTGGTCTGCCTCCTCAGCTGTTCCCAATCCCAACTTGGCTTCCTTCACCTTCTCCGGGGAGGCGTCCCGGCAGAGGCAGGGTCCGGTCAGGGCTGCTGAGGCAGCTCCATGAGCCCGAGTGGCCGCCTCTCGCCGGGATGAGCCGTGCAGAAGGGACCCGGAGTGGAAGGGAAGGACGGACACACAACGGAGGAGCAGACGGCAGCCGGGAATACAGCCGGAGCGGGAAGGGCGGAGAGCCGGGCGGGGCCGGCGGAGAGGGGCGGGCGGCGGGGCGAGGCGAGCTCGCACAGGGACACATCCCCTCCCTCCGCCGGCCCTGACAGTCGCCCGGAGCCCCGGGACCGCGTCCCCCGCGCTGCCGCCGGCTCCCCGTGCCCACCCTGCGCGGCCCTTGGGCGCTGCGGCCGGGCCGGGCCGGCAGCTCCGGCCGCATGCCCGGGGCGGAGCAGGAGCAGGACGGCGCAAGGTGAGTGCTGTCCCTTGGGGCTGGGCAGAGCTAGACGGGCTCAACTCTTCTGGGGCAGCCGGAGGCGGCAGTGGCGGAGCTGAGCGGAGGTCGCTCCAGGGACGCCCGGCACGGAGCGGTAGCGGCGGTGCCACGGCGGGTCGGGAGGGGACTCCCGTCACCTCCTGCTGGGTGGAACGGGGCTCGTTCTGCTCGGGGTGCTGGTCCCGCTCCGCGATGCCCCGTGCAGGGGAGGCCGCGGCTCGGCGCTGCCCGGGTCGGTGCGGGACGCGCGGGCTCCGCTCGTGCCGCCTGAGGGGCCCTGAGGGGGCGGCTCCGGGGCCGCCGGGCGCTCGAGCCGCTCCCTCTCGGGTGTGAGTTTTATTGGTCTGTGCTTTGGAAGAACTTTCAGCGTTTGTTTAGTGGCAAATCTTACACGAGCGTCGGTTTCGATAGAAGGGCCGCGGTGCCCGGAGCCGGCCGCCTCCTCCGAGCCCCGTGGTGGTTGTCACGGAGCGGCTGTGCCCCCGCTGCTGTTTGCCTTGGCGGGGCCCATACCGGCTCTCGGCCCTTCCCTCCGCCCGCCCGGCCCCCGCCTCGGGAGAGGAGGTAGGGGAGGTTCAGGCCGAAAGGAAAGTGGAAAAAAACCAAACAGGGAGCGTAATGAGTGACACCTGTGAGGCGAGGCTCCGCAGCCCGCGGGGGCTGTGATGGGCGGCAGCGCTGGGGCGCGGACTCGCAGCCCGGTCTCTGCGGTTCGCAGGTGAACGCGCGGTGCCCGCTGCACCACTGCTCATCTCAGCGCTGTGCTCGGCAGCGGCCAGGAGCTGTGCTTTACTACGGAACCATTTGTGTTCATGCAAGAAATTAAACTCTGGTAATTTTTTATTTCGCAATTTAATTTTTTAAATTTAGTTTTTATATAGTTCTTAAATCTTATGACTCTATAAACGGTCTTGTATACGTTTTCCATGTATGCCTACATTTATTAATGTAATTTCTAGTTAAATGTTATACTTTAGTACATTTTCACAGTTAAAGAGCGGAGGAAATTCCCTCATCCTCAAGCATTTGCTGTGGAATTACTTTGGTGGCGTACTTAGTTCTGTAGCATGTATGGAGGTCTGTCGAGTGCAGTAAGTTATGAGACTGATGTTGTAGCTGTATAGAATTTGAGTTCAGAGTAGGAGAACCCATGGGATTTGGAAACAAATGGAGCTATGTATTTACTGCAGAATATTAGTGTTTGTAGAAGGTAGGTAGTGGAGTGTGTAAAGCAGAGCTGCCCTGGTGCGGATGAAGTGCGGGAAGGCACGGCTGTATCGCTGGCTTGTCGTGTAGTGGATTCAGTCCTTCTGTTTAAATTTTTCGCAGGTATGATACGATACCTGTTCTCATTAAATATTGGTTAGCCGGTGTCAGTAAATAAACTGCCATGTTGTTTTGAACAGAGAGGCCGTTCACTCTCCGGTCGGAGCGGTGCGGATGGGTTAGCAGCGAGGCAAGGCCTCGTGACCCGGGAAGACAGGGTAACACTCAGTATCATTCCCTGCACATTCCCGCAGACCTCCGCTCTGTTTTGAATGGCTCACTTCTTCTCAGGACTGTTCTTGTGTAGACAGTTGTTCTGGCATGATTCCAAGTTGTGGGAGTCGTATCTGCACATAATTTGGAGGTGTATTATGTGGTGTTGCTTCCAGTAAGTGGCCAGTGAGACCACGTGGCCTTAAACAAAATTGTTTTGTTTTGCTGCTCATGAATTGAAGTGGGTGATACCTGCTTCTGCTCGGGAGTTTATGTGTACCTTCATATTGACTCAGGAACTTTTTCCTGTGTTAAAAAGGTCCTGAGTGGTTTTTTTCTTACTACCTTAAATCTTTTGCTTTAAGTGTTAAAATTAACCTGACCTCTTAAATTTTGTTTATTTGTATGGGGTTTTATTAGCATGTTTTCAGTGGTTTAGGTTTTTGAACAATCTCCTTTGATGAAAGGATTTTTCTGCGTTTCTTTTGTGTTTGGTGGTTGTTTTTTTTGGTGGGAGCATCTGCTTGCTGCTACAAATGCTGTAATTAATGCATTTAGAATCCTTTTGGAGTGCTTTGTGTAGGTGCTGTATTTTATTGAAGACAACTTACACTCAGTGTATGAGTGAGAGCTATGTTTGGAGAAATAATTTGTTGCCATTTTCTTTCTGTGAAATAGGGAGGGAAACTGGCAAATGATATGTTATTGGAAGACTGTTTTGTTTAACTCACTAGCCTCTTTAAGTGTCTGATTTGATACCAAAGTGGTGCCTCTCAACTTGTGGGGATGCGTTGTGGAGTCCAGTTGTTCGGATCATGTGAAATCTAGAATTAACAAATGACTGAGGTCTTGCATAAGTCTTTAGGACTGTGTAAAATTACTATAGTGTAGTAGCTGAAAAAAATTGGAAAATAAAGGACTTGGTAAATACGCTCCAGTAACGTGTGATTAACACTCACCGCCTGCTTTGCTTTTGACTGTAACAGCTATAAAGTAACTTTTGTGAAAGAAATGGTTCTTTGGCGTGTGGCTGTGGTGGTCTCCACCCCCAAATGTGACACAGGGGATGTGCAAACACACACAGACTGTTCTCCCCTCTGCTGCCAGCCGGGGTAGAACGTGCAGGGATGTGCTGTCAAGTACCGAAATGTGGGCAATGATTAACTCGCAGGTGCTCGGCACAGCCCGGGATCAGCTGAAAGGGTTCCTGTGGAAAGGATCAGGCTGTTAATACCTAAACAAGGGTGTGAGCACATGCATTTACCTCCTAATCACGTGCTGATCCATAGCCTGAGGGGAGGCTGCTGCCCTGGCCGTTCATTTGCGGTAGCGTGTGCCCAGAGCGCTGCTGAGGGCAGTGCTTGGAGGCATGGCCAGTAGTAAAATGTAGCAATTCTCTCCAAAAAATTGTTAAACTGGACAAGAAGCAGAAGCTTTGTGTTCTTGGTGATGAAAGGGGGGGGTTTTGGCCTTTTATCAGATAATTTTATATGCAATCAGAAATGTAACTAGAAAGGTGCTCCATAGGGTTGTTCCTTAAACTGACTTAGCTTTGTATAGTCCCTTTAATATTCTTTACAGAAACAGCAAAAAGATACTTCTGGAAGTAATTTTCCTCTAGATAAAATATAGGTAAAAAAAAAAAACCATAGAAAAAAATCTTTGTGTTTTATTGTTACAACTTTTGAACAGAAACTTAGTGCTTGCTTTCAAATACGGAAGTTTGAGGAGGATAGAGTTAAATAAATCTCAAATTGCAGGTTGTATGAGTCACTAAATTGGGAACATAAATACTCATATTCTTTGGAAAGGACCTCTCAACATTGTTTTCCTGCTTAGTGTCAACTGCAAAACACAATACAATGTGTTTAGCTTGAAAGTAGTTGTATTTGCATTTGAAATCATAGTTTATGATGAAAGCCAGATAACCTTTTGCATGTTAAACTGACCAAAGGTTACCATTAAGTCTCCAATGGAAGCTGCATTATTATACTGATGTGTATTGCTTGCTTGCTTGCTTTGCTGAAAAGAAATGAAAACTTGGAGAGGGGTAAAGGGTAGAGAAATAGGCAGTGCTGGAGAAATCTCCCTGCATGCTGATAGAAGGGATAGGCTGTTTTGTTTGCTGTCTGGTGCTGAAGCCAGAGTGTTGAAGTAGGAGCATCTGGATCTTTTAGTCCAGAGAGAAACAGATTTGTCTCAGGACAACATATGCAATTTCGACTTTAGTGACAAAAAACAATCTTGATATCTCTGTGTATTGAATATAGTACTCAGTGTTCTCTGTATTCTGCTTAAACAGTATATTTCATTTTTTGTGTGTGTCGTCTTCATTTTAAACTTTCTCTTTAAAATGCTTTGTTGAAGTCTTTGCAAATGTTTCATAATGTTAAATTTTGTCCTAATCAGATGAAAGGTTTGGTTGCACATTTTAAGATACAAGAATAATGAAGCATTCATTTTTTTTTTATTGATATGGCAATCAACTACCGTGCCAAAAAGTGACAACAAACTCAAAAACATTCCCTGTTGTGCCCTGCATTGCTCAAGTTTGACTTGAAACCACTAGCAGCTCCTGATAACTGCAGATTGGAGAGTGTGGGTAAATCCTTGCTCCTCTATTCATGGCAGTATTCTATAATGTGCTGATGTGCAAGACAGACTAAACTGGCATTCTCAGTTCTTTCTTGTTCTTTCCTGAACTGTAACCTGCTTAGGAAAATCAGTGTTTATATTTTGGGAGTGGAACGTGTGCATGTGCCTGCCTGTGGTGTCCCTGATGTTGCTGTCTGACTGCATAAATGTATTTAGAAGGTTCTGAAAGCTGTCTGAGGTATATCCCTGTCCTCTTTGATGCTGAGAAAGTTCTCCAGGGGCTTTCATTGATGGTAATGTTAGATGAATTACAATGTAATCGGTTGCCTTCCATTTCTTTTGGGATTTTTGAGGGAAAAGAGCTAAGGCTCAGTTGACCAAAGGACTGGTTCTGTTGACAGTGTCATCTCGTATTGGGCTGTATTTCTCCAGCATGGAGCACTCTTTCATGTCAGTGCTCTGGCTTGAGCCTGGAATGAACTTCTATATATTTATTTAATAGTTGTCTTTTACCCTTTAGTGTACTTTGTGCTGAGAGTAAGTATAACATTCATGTTATCTCAAAACTAAATATTGTCTTTTCTATATGCTGGACAGACTGTCTTGCTGTCTATACCAACCGTGTGTCTATGGGAGAGGTAGCCAAACTCAACTCTTGCTCTAAAGCAGGATCATTCCATTACTTTAAAGCTGCCTCTCTGTCACCTTGAAGAGTTCTGACAGATTCACCAAAATGTGCAGGATCTGTGGTTCTCTGAACTGCTGCCTCAAAATACCTTTGTATATATGCTTCTGTTAAGTACCTATATAAAATTTAACTGCACTTCTGAAGAGGACAGAAGGCATGTATTTTTAATGGGACGCCCGGAGCAGAAATAAAAACACTCAAAACCAGGTATTTGAAAAGGTGCATTTTTAAAGACTCCAAGGAGGGTAAGTAATAAGCCACATGTATTCATTGAGGTCAAAACTTGAAATAATCATGGTGTGTGTGAAACCAAGTTTATGGTATGCTGCATGGATGACTAGGACTGAAGTGCTCATACCAAGTGGAATTCTCAGCCCTGGCTGCTACTTTGAAATATTCTTCAAGAGCTGCTTGAGTTTTCACCTGGTGTCACTGAAATATGCTGTAGTGGCATAAAAATCCTTAGCAACAGCCATATCTGAGAGTCTTAGAAAAAGAATTTGAAGAAAAGATAGTTTTTAGAATTTGTTATGCGGTCCAATTGTGAAGTTTGGTTTAAAGTATAAATGTGCCCTTTAACAAAATGTTTGCCTAAGGCAGTAGCTGGTTGGGAGCTGAGTGCTATCAAGATGGGAGATACTTGTGTTTGCTGACTTTGAGTGTGGGTTTGGCCTTTCAGAGAGCAATGCCAGGGTAAATATGTTCATTCACTAGAAATAGCAGATTTCAGGCAGCTAGTGAGGAAATGGGAACGGTCTCTTTAGAGATGTTGCCCTACACCTGCTAACTGGTAACACTTCAGGCTTTGTGAGCATGAAGACATTTGCTTCAGAGAATGGTGGTGGGTAACACAACTCTTTCCTTGTAGTAGGTGCACATTATTGCCCATTACATAGTGATGCTGCTGCTGCCTTCTTTTTAATTAAAAAGAATAATAATTTCTGCATTGAGGGTTCTTAGAGTTCAGAATAGATTTTTTTTCCCTCACAGTTTTCCTGTCAACCAAGTATAACAAGATACTATTTCAACAATGCAAAGCATTTTAGAGAGGGTGAGGAACCGTAGGAACATGTTTAATCAGAAGATATTAATTATTTTTGCTTTAACTGTAGTGGAACAGCTGTTGAATGATATGTTTTTTTTTTAACTATGGCTACTGTGAATATCTTGTCTACAGATACAAAGTAGGGTGTGGAGGGAAAGGCAAAAAATATTTTTAGCCTGAGGATCAAAGTGTATCTACACTTAACACAAGGGGAGGGGAAAAAAAAAGACAGAGGAGAAAATGTGCTTTGTGTGGGAATCAGTTTTAACAAGATTGGCTAATACCCCATTCTTCCAGATATAAGTCAGGTTTGAGCCTGTGGGGTGTTGTGACTTCAGTACTTGAACCTTCTCATGTTTTTCTGTTCAAGTAAGGCTGCAGTGCTGTGCAGGTGTTCAGGGCCTTGAGTGCTGTACTATGAAGAGCCTTTCCCCTGGCTGTTTGTCCACTTAAGGGCAATTTCAGAACTCCCAAAATTAAATAAAAGTGAATAAAATGTACATAAATATAACACACTTGTCAGTATTTGGGCTAGTGGCTTACCACTGCTAGGCTTTTCTCTGCCATTATGTAGTGTAAGAATCAAGTCTAAGGCAGATTGACTGATAAGGCTTCAGATAAACAGAGTTAATATTTTTAATGGAAACATAGAAGAGATAACATAAGAGAATTTTAGGGTTCATGTTTCCCTCTGGGGACTCTAGTGTTAAGCAACTTGTCATAGAAGGTCATAGAAGACTAAGTAAAGTGAATTTCAGATGTCTCATCAAAACCAGCAAGGATGTTTCTTCAAGTTTCCTCAGTGAGACAGAGAGAGTAGTGATAAACTTAGTTGCTGTAAATAAACTCTCTGGCATTGTTTTCCTATGTTTTTGTTCTGCAGCTGCGTTTTGCCCACTTCCTGCTATTACAGCACAGCACGATCTCCAGGACAGCACCTAATTCAAGAGCATGTCCTTTATCTGGAACAGGCAAGGTTCAGTGTGCAGAGGCTGAGGAACAGAATGCCTCTGAGCAGTCTCTTAAATTAATATTCATTGACTTGTCTTGGCATCTGGCTTCAAGTTATTAAGAGGGAAGATGATAGATTTATTTTCCTCCTTCAAGTTTCATCATGAACCTTGACTATGCCATAAAGTTCAAGTCCAAACAAGAGTTGGATGGTGATACAGAAAGAGGCACCTGTGAACAGCATTATTTTTTCTGAACATTGTTCTTTTGCTTCTTGAGTTGAATTTATTTTCTAAGATGTTGTTACTGGAGGCTGATTGCTGAGGATAGTGGTAGTATTCTGATTGTGTGCATATATACATATATATTTTTAAACATATACAAAATTTTATTTTGCCAATTTTAGCTTTCATTTTGTGTGGCTCTCTTTGAATATGAACAATATTTTTAGAGAGTATAAGCCTTACAACTTTCCACAAAAAAAAATCCATTTTATTTTAGACCTACTGAAGCAGTATGTGTTCACTGAAAATATGTCCATGAAATATTCTTAATGATTGAAAAAATATATTCCTCTTTTACATATTTACTTAATTATTTTTTACTAAAAAAATATTTATTCCTAAGAAAGGGTCTTAAGGTAATTCTGTGGCACATGAGTAAGGAGAGAATCTACAGGCTGAGAATTTTTCTCTGAAATGACTTTCAAGTAAGCGAGGTAGTGGTAATGCTTGGTATCCCAGGCTCTGTAAAGTGTTGACAGATACCAATTTTCTATTTGTCATTTAGAAACGAAAAAACTTTTGGTATTTTGACAAGGCCATAAAACTTGTCAGTATTGTGGGGATCAGCTGTTTAATTACCTGTTGCTCCTTGTGGAGAGTGAACAAGGACCTGTGTAGACCTGTTGAGAGGAGCAATGTGACAAAAGTGTTCCCAAAGCTTATCTGACTCACTGCTGTCCCAGCCCTGAAGTGTGGCTGGGGAGAGCTGCTGCATGGCAATCCTGAGCCCTGGCAGTGCCCTCCATCTCCACAGACTAACCCAGGAGTGCCTTTGGAAGAGGCTGATGTGGGCAGCTGATCCAGACAAGAGTCACTCAAGGTGCACAGTGTGCTGCTGCTGTTCTCAGATGTCAGGCTGGGCATGTAGGGAGTTGAGGAGTTTAAGATGTATTCTTCTTTGCTTTACTTTACATGGTTTTCTTTTGCAGAGCCTCTCAGAACATAAATTAGGTAAATGCCGTATTTCATTTATTTACTGTTAGATCTATGTCAACCTTTTTCATCAGTTATTCATAGAAAAGAATTAACACAGTAACTTTTATCACTTCTGGCCTCTGCTTTTGCTCTACTTTGAGTGTAGAAGTCACAGTACAGAGATATGTATGGAGTGTTGGATTGGGTATTTCCAAGTGTGGGCAGGAGAGTGCTGAAAACAGCTTTGTTTTTTTTAAATCATACATTGAACAGTTGTACTGCTCTACTACCAGCTCACAAGAAAATGGTGGAAGTTGTACCTTTTTTGCTGGAATGGCAACCTTTGTAATCTGAATCTTTGACCTTCCAACTCTGAGAGTTAATGGACTGCTTCTAACCTTGCCCTGGACCTTTGGTTTCACTGGTATGGGTGACTGTAAGAGGAGGTAAAACTCTTGTTGCCATAACTTGTGTGACCACTGTAGAATCTGGGCTTTCCCCAGGTTAGGAAATTGCTTCCTCTAAAAGGGAAACTGCAGAAGATGTCAAGTATGGACTCTATTGCAATATTGCTTTAACATGTATTTAAGAAAAACTCTTTTCTTCCTGTGCTATTATAGACTAGAGAGGCAAGTCATAAATTAGTTTTCAACATTTGTTACTGCTGAGCCACTTAGAATTAAAAGGTTTTTCGTGTGGATTTGCTTGGTGGGGTTTTTGTGTTGTTGATTTAATTTGAGTGGAGGTTTTTTGTTAGTTTTGTTTGTTTGTTTTTTCTTCTTTGTGGGACTTTTGTTTGGTTTTTCTTACTTTTCATTTCTTCCAAGATGATCCACTGGAGATTAGGGAGTAAATTTGGGGTCAAGCGCTGATCCAAAAGGATGTCAGATGGCTGAGTCTCTGTTCCTGCCCTCACGGGGGTGAGGCTTTTGTTATTTTCTCATTCAGAATAGTTTTTTTGATCTTTTAAAGAATATTTCAAGAAAAATTTGCGCAGAAATATCCCTCTGTATTATGAGGGATGTTTAAAAAATGCATGATTAAGGACCTGTTCTTGCAAATCCATTCTATTTACTCTGAAGGGTCAGTGCCACAGGCTCTGTTCACAGCAAGGAGCAGGCAAAAACAAGACATTAATGTCAGTAAGGACCAAAGTTTGGTTGCAGGTCCTGGGACTTCTGTCTGATAAAAAGGGCTTTGCCAGGGCTGTTTATTCACTCCTGCATGGGCAGACTTTTGAAAGTAAGATGGGCTTTCTCTTCAGAGCATTTACTTAGTGCAGATTTGCCTTATCTACCTGCCAGTGATGTGACCTCTGCTCTGTCCTCGGCTTTTCATGCTGTCCCTGAAATCTGTCAAGTCAGATTTTGACCCAGGTTTCACACAGGTTAAACCAGCTTTTTAATGGTTCTTTGTACATACTTGAAAAAAAGTAAGGGATTATTATCTTGACAAGCACAGGCTATTTTCTGGTTATACACTAGTAGGTATTAATTAATATACAGTTGAGCCTGATTTCTGTTAATCAGTTATGTCTTGTGCTGATCATAATCCAAACCAGGTGTCAAATCAAGTTGAATATGATGATTGGTAGCTAAAAATATCCTCCCTCACCCCTCAAAAGAAAGTGGGGGTGGGTAGGGAACCTATAGGACTCAGAAGTTTCAGGTTAACATTGTGGATCCTATTACTAAGATATGATTAGTTTCATGCTGGAATTAATTTACATTATGTGGAGTCTCCATTTGTTCTTGCCATGCAAATGGTTTACTGGAAACTTATTTGACCATCTAGACCTTTTGTAAGTGGTGTAACTTGGGAATTGCTATTGCAATTGGAATGTGTCTGTGCTGTTTCAGAGAGGGACTTCAGCCATGAAGGAGTTGTTGTTTTCTGCAAATCGGCAAAGTATGATCTTAACTTATTAAAATATGCTGAAAAACTTCTTGTAGATCTTTACATGTTGAAAATTAAAGTTTTCTCCCCCATGTTGTGTGTGTGTATCATTCCACAGCAGTGCTGGCTGTGACTGCTGCACTGAATTAACAGAACTGCCATGATGCACAGCCCTGGATACAGGCTTGCTGACATCAACTCTCTTGGCATGTGTTCAGAAGAGTAAACAGAAGACAATCAGTGTTGGATTTGGCATAACTAGCAAGTCCATAAAACTGCCAAATCCTTCTCAGTGTATTCATCCAATTAATCACTTTGATGTTGGACATTTACTTAAATGAGTAAAACATACTGTATTTAGTTTTTAGAAGTTCTTGTCTTAAAGTTTCCATTTTCTACTTAATTAGTAACCACAATCTTTACTTAAATAGCATTTTTCTTGTTTTTTGATGTTGTTCTTTTATAGAAAAAAAATGAATTCTGAAAGCTCGGCCCTTACCATAAGTAGCCCTCCTGTAATAAACCAGTGTGCCAGAGGAGGAATGGAACAAGAAAAAATTTGGTAAGCTTTACTTCTAATTTTCTAAGAAGTTAGTAGACAGCAATACTGGGAGGTGTAGTTTTAAAATTAAGTAAAATTATTATATGTTTTAACTGATGCATTTGTCTGCATTATTTAACAGCAGAGAAGGAAAAAGGGAAATTTTTAATTTTAATTTTGAATTTTTAGCAGATGACATGATACAGAGTGTCATGGGGGATGGGCTGTGGAAAAACTCCTGTTCACTTCAGCAGTGCAGCAGTTGTGCTCAGGGAATCTTTCAAATATGGCAAATGTTTTAATCTCCCAATGCTGCTGCGATGCTGGGCCATGCTGGTACTAGGACCTTCAGTGCTGTGAGGCTCCTGAGATTCCTGCCCTGGGAGACATTACAAAGTCAATAGTTTCTACTCTGTGTATAGAAAAAAGTTTACTCTGTGCTGGAGGGAAAAAGCAATTGCAGTGTTAAATGGTAGATGTGGACAAATGTTTACACTTCATAACAATTTTTTGGTGAAAATTGCCACAGACTATGCAATTTTTAGCACCTGATTTGTGTTTTTATGAAGGGAGCAGGGTGTTGAAAAGGGTATGAGACTATTTCACCTGAGTTAATGGGAGGCTTTTTTTTTTTTTGAGAGTCTACTGGTTTTTACTTGCTGTTGTTTGCTAGGTGTTTTTTACATTATTTGTCTGTGTGGCAGACAAACAGTAAATTCATGGCAGGAAGCATGATACCCATATGGACAAAAACCTACCTTACATTGTTTTTGTAGTCTGAGAAATACTCTTGAAAAGTTAAAGAATTTAAGAAATACTAGCAAATGAATATTCTGTTTCCTGTTGCATGCTTGTCAGGAAATCAAATTTTTTTTCTTGCTTTGGTTTTTATGCAACATTAAATTAACAACATCATAGTACCTGAAAGTAGTTTCTTTTAAATGTTTTTTTCTGGAACATTCTCAACAAGGTCTTTGGATGGAAGGGCAGGATGAGGAAGAACTGTGGGCTTCCTTCCTGACCTACAAATCTACCGAGGGGTGGGAAATTGTTGCAAACACTTCTTTTTTGTTTGGCGTCTTTTGCTGTTTTTTGTATCCTGCTTGTGGTATTGATCTGGGGACAGTTCTGTTTAATATCTTTATCAATGATCTGCATGAGGGGAGGGAGGACACGCTCAGTAAATTTTCACCCCAAATGACTCCCCAAGCTGGATGGGAGTGTTGCTCTGCTGGAGCACAAGCAGGCTCTGCAGAGGGATCTGGACAGGATGGATCAGTGGACCAAGGCCAGTGGTATGAGGTTCAACAAGGTAAAAGTGGATCTTGAGTTTGGGTCACAACCCCCTGCATCTCCAGGCTGGGGGCAGAGTGGCTGGAAAGCTGCCTGGCAGGAAAAGGTCTGGGTGTGGTGGTTGACAGCAGCTGAGCATGAGCCCAGATGTGCCCAGGTGGCCCAGAAGGCCAGTGGCATCCTGGCTGTATCAGCAGTAGTGGGGCCAGCAGGAGCAGGGCACTGATTGTCCCCCTGTCCTGGGCACTGTTGAGGCCACAGCTCAAATCCTGGGTTCAGTTTTGGGCCCCTCACTGCACAAAAGACATTGAGGTACTGGAATGTGTCTGGAGAAGGGCAGTGGAGCTGGGGAAGGGGCTGGAGCACAGGTCTGATGAGGAGCAGCTGAAGGAATTGAGATGGTTTAACCTGGAGAAAAGGATGCCCAGGGAGGATTTTATAGCAGTGTGATGCATGTCTGGTTAGGTTTCTGTTTTTTATTCTTGGGTTCTGTGAATAGTACAGCTGAATGAACGTTATTTTTCTCAGTCTAATAAAGTGTAATGTTGCACTGCCTTACTGCATTGTTCATTTATTGCTGTTTATTCATTGTCTGATTCTTGGAACTTATTTACATTCTGATGGTTCTGGGTTTATTTTCATGAAAATGCGACTATTGTTAAGGACTGGTGTTAGTCATAGGAAGATTAGAAATGTCTATTGTTAAAAGTATACAGTGCCAGGATAATATATTCAATTAAGTCAAAAGCATCCACAGAAAAAAGCCCTGAGCAAGACCTTATCTAGCATTTAAACATCACTTATGATGCATGTAAAAGGCTTTGATGTTGCATAAGGCCCCCTAGAAACAGAGGGGAGAGTAAATAATTGACTGAGCCCCAGTTACCTTGTACAGCCATTTTCCAAGTCTGCCATTCTGGTTCATCAGTGTTTCACATCTGCATAGTTTGGTGTATCTACCAGATGAAAAAATAATTCCATTCTTAAACTTGAAATGCTTCACTTTGTTCTGTTGCTTTTTTCCCTTCCAAAATACATGAATAAGATTACAGCAGCAGAAGTGTGACTGCTGTGAATGTCTGATAACTGCAGGGTATCGTGGCAGAGTTCATGTGTGAACCAAATAAAGCTGCTCTTGATAAGCAGGAAGGTGGAGGGACTTGGTGGATGGTCACAACATCAACAATATCAGCTGTCTGAGCTGGTGTGGCAGTGTTGAACAATCAAGGCTTGAGAGCCTTGAAATTGAAGAAGCTCCTGATTTGGCAGATTGCCCCTTTCTTAATGTTGAAAATTGCAAGAAAGGAGCTAAAGATAAGGGAGCAAGTGGGAACTGTGTCAATTCATCCATGCTTTCTGTGAAAGTAGCTGGCTGGCACTTTGTTTTTCAAAACAAATATGCAGGAGAATTGGAATTTTTCCAGGCGTTTTTACTGTGTGTGGATTTTATAACATGCTTCCTTTAGGCTGGATGGAATCTTGCTAAGTCACTCCTTCATTGTGTTTTGTAGGATTAAGTCAGGAAGTATTCCTTTTAAAACTAATAATTGATACTGGATATCTCATGACAGTTTTTGGTGCCTTGGCTTTCTATTTCTGTCACCAAATTCTCTGCCATGTTCCTTATGAAGTATGCAGTGTTCTGCAGTTTCTATGACAATTTTCATCACTTTTAGACCAAATTTCTCTGAAAACTACCCATGCTATGAGTAAATAAATCTTAAAACTAACCAAACAAGCACTGTTATATGTGGACTCCCGTGCATTCTGACTCTGTACTTATAATTTGGCTTAACCTGAGTTTGAGGACAGAAACTTTTGAAAATATTTTTTTTTGTTTTGTGCTCTAACAGATTGTTTCAGCTTTCCTTTCTAAACTGAGATTAGTGATTTTGTGGGGAAGGGAAGCAATTGAAACTCCAGTCCACAGCGTGAGAAGGAAGGCATGCTTAGATGCTGAATTTAGGTATTGCAAAAGCTAATTTGAAACCCAGCTCCATCATTGCATATATTGAAGGAGAACAGCTTACTGTCATATCTTAGCGTACACATGTCTGCAAACTCTTGGGAATAGAAAAAGTAATTATCCTGGAGTGTTGTACAACCTGTTTTGGAGGGACTTTTAAAAAAAATAAGTAAATGTGTTTAAGAACAAAATAGAAATAACAGGATCAGCTGAGATTAAAACAATTCTTGAACTGACATCCCCATGACTGAGTAAAAGCAAGATAGGAAAACAATGGTGAGCAGCTGAAAATCCACATCTTCACTTGATAAAGAACAATGCCTGTGGCTTTATTCACACAGCCCTTCTTTCTCAGTGAGGGTCAGAAAAGAGCAGCTAAACTGCTGCATTCTGTACCTCAGAGACAGACAAGTGCACAAGCTGACTCCTAGCTTGTGTGGGAAGTAAAGGTTTCATGACAATAAATCATCATGACTGTTGCAGCTTTTGCCAGCTGCTAGTTGATGAAGGAAGAATTATGTGTCTGGAATTACAGTAAGAAGAGAAACAAGTTTCACAACTTTCCCCATTTCTCCTGTATCCTTGTTTAATCAGTAGAAATGAGTCATCCTGAAGAACTGAATTAAACTGGCTCTAATCAAGTGCATTTTAACTGCAGATGTTTGATTACAAGAGGCACATGGGTGTTTGGGGAGTACAAGGTTACAGTGCTTGCTAAATGGAAGCCACATAAATTACAGATTAACATTTCAGATAGCTGGATAAAATTATTATCTGCAAGAGGCCTTGAATTAGTTGCTTTTTGGTATTGTCTTATTTTTAATACAGAGAGAGAAAATGGTTTTCTTGGAAAGCCAAAGAACATTCAGGATAGTTAGCATAACAGTAATTATGACCAACTACTTTTAATAAAGCAGATATTTACTGTATATATATATATAAAATCACTTCTATCTTACCTAACTTTCCTAGTTTATTTAAAGTACTTCTCTGCCCATAAAAGGAGTAGTAGAATTGAAAATATTTACAAGGGAATCACTTGGCATTGGGACTTACAGCCTGAGAGCAGTCCTGTAAAGGAAGTGGATGCAGATCCAGGAGAGTGATGTAGGACATGGAGGGGGTGACTCATGAGGCTCTGTAACACACCCACAAACAGTCAGATGAGAATGTGCTGAAATGGTTAAAGTAAGTGCACTCACCAGCTGCTGACTTTGCCTCATGCATGCACGAAATGGGCTTTGTAGCTGAAGAAAATATGCCCCAGAGGCAAGTACAAGTTTAAACATATGTTCAATCATCATGTCTTACAAAACTAAGTATGGATTGCATTTCCTCATGCTGAATGGGATCAAAACCTCTTGATTCTGCCTTGAGAGAAGAGGCCTGGGGCTGCCCCCGGCCCAAGCCCGCGAGGTGGCAGCCTTGGTTCGCATGTGGGAGCGGCTGTGCCTGCTCCCTCTCGGGTTGTTCTCCTTCCCCCTTCCCACCCCGCCCTTGGCTTATCTCTGAGATCACCTAAAGACATAGCAGCAGAGGCGAGTTACTAATTGCTTGACTGAAAAACGCCTTGCTAAGCTAAGACTGCTGCTTGGTGGGGTTTTTTTTTTGCAGAGGGTTAATTTTTTTCTTTTTGTTTTTTTGGTGAAAGATCATCACTCACTAGATTCTTGGATAAAGCTGTAATCTGCATCTTATACAAGTGATTGTCTCTAGGTCATACTGCAAATAATTTGTTGTTGATAGTGTGTCTCTTAAAACGTTTGCTGCATATTTGGTTATGACTATTGGGCTCTACCTGGTTTTTCAGTGTTATTTGTCTCTTTGCTATAGCTGTTAGGTGAAGGAGGGAGTTAAAACAAACATTTCTGAAGAATTTTTAATCCAAGTAAAAGGTCTTTAGACTGCCTGGTATTTTGTTTATGAACATGTGTTAGTGCACAGGCTGATGACATGGCTTTTTTTACCCTGACAAATAAATAGAATGTTCTCAGGGAGTGTACAGGGGGAGTGAAATACATGTGTTTATATTAAAGAGCTGAAGAATCTTTTAAAGCTGTAACTTTTACTTACTTTGATGTAGGAAAGGAATGTAAAAATCTGTCAGTCCATATGATTTTAAAAGTATCTTCTTATATTCTTTCATATAGGCTATCCTGGTGAAATCTAAAAAATAAATTTAATAAAAAATTGTACTGTGTGAGTAATTCTCTTGGCTGGAACAGCAATCACTGGTACTGAGAAGCTGAATCTGTATAGCTTTAAGTAAGAAACCAGGCTTTCACATTTTGGTACATTAATTTTTTAAATTTACTTTCATTCCCCCCCTTGGAATTAGAGAAGTACATGCTATCAGGATGATAAATAACAACAGTGATTAGTCTAGGATCACCAATGTTAATAACTAATACACTATGTAATGAGGCCTCACCATCCCTATCTCAGGTTTTGGTCATTTGTCAGTTAAAATTATAGAGGATGAAAACGTCTCCTTCAGTGCTGTCTTGCAAATATCAAGGGAAGTGAGTTTGCATAGTTTAGAACTATGACTAGTTTAGAAGGATGAAATTTGTCATCTGTCTTAGTTCTTTTTCATGCTATAGAGCTTCATTTTCTCATTTAGATATACAGCATCTTGATGTATTTTCCTTCTCTATTATTGTCTGGAAAAACCCCACAGAAATTGCCGAAATAGTGAAAGTTTATTGTTGAAAAATATGAAATATGTTAACAAGCCAAGTAAAGGAAAATACTGCCTTCCCTCCTTCATAGTTGTCATGGCTTAACCCCTAATTAATGACAATGATAATGTCACCAAAAGTCAGGAATGAAATTCTATAGCAATGTAATTTCAGTATTAGGAAGAGTCATCACTTTTCTTTTAGGTGCCAGTTGTGAGTGGGATATTTTTGCCTAACCTACTAGCTAACACGCTAGTTTAAATCTGTGTATCTTATACATATTCATTACATTTCCCAAGGCTCTTACATACATGCTAAACATTCACACAAATTCTTTTGCATATTCAAATCACTTCTTGGAACTTATTCACATTAGAGTAGGCATCTTTAGAGGGTCTCTGGTGGTCATTTGGGGAACATTCCATTCCTCAAATCATCCTTTTTTGCTCACAGGCCTCCAAAAAAGAAGTTTCTTTTCTCTGAGTGCACCCCAGCATGGTCTGGCCAAGAAGCAGTTTCTTATCAGCATTGCTCAGGCCCATGGTGCTTGGGGCTGCAGTAACCACTTGCACACATTTATACAGGACTAAGCACTGTCCTGCTTTAGATAGAGCTAAAGGAATTCACAAGACTTAAATGCTATTTGTTACAAGTAAAGCTTTTCCGAGCACCAGTAGTAATTGTAATTGAAGGCACAGAGAAAAGAGCCATGCACAGTACGGTTGCTCACCAGACATTGGCCAGTCCCATCCCCATGCAGCCATTTGCCCCCTCCAGCTCCCTCTTCTGTTGGGCATGACCTCCTGTTTTGTGGAATATCTGCTAAAATATCAGCTCAGCCCGGCTGCCCTGACCATCTCCATCCCAGTTTCTTGTGCAGCTCCTCACTGGCAGAGCAGGGGACAGTGAGTGTGAGTTTCTGCCAATCACTTTGAAACATCTTGTTTCTCTGTGTGGGTGCATGTGTCTATATGGAGTGTGACCTTTTTTTAATGTAGAAAACCCCCAAAACCCAATGATCTGCCACTGGTTACCATCTTTTTCCTGTATGCTTATCCTACTTCTCTTTAGAAAGATTCTTGTCCTTGGTCATGATTCCTTTCACTGAGACTCCAAAATCTGTTCTTACAAACAGTCTGTTATTATTTTATACTCTAGTTCAGCATGTATTGCAGTTGAGTTTCTAGTTAATACTGTAATGCTGATAGGAAGGCGCTTCCTCTCCTTTCACCTCCTCCCAAATAAGAATTCTTTGATGTGCCTAGCTAATTGTCTGTAGAGGGAGCTGGTGATAAAGTTTTTATGGAACACAAACGGTATTTCTTTGGGAATATTTATGCATTGCAGTATTTGGAAACAAAAGATCAAACAAAACAAAAGAAATAGAAGGCTGATTTGTAATTTGATCTTTCCTTCCTGGTGGAGGGAATGCTAGAGGGTATGTGAACTGGTTAAATTAGCTGCATTTTCCTGTGGGCCCTGAAAATTTCAAGAGGTGTTATAAGAGACAATGATCTGAATATGTTTTTTTCAAGCTGAATACATTTGGTCACCTGCAAATTTCTGGGACACAGAAATAGCTTTTCTGTATTAGGTTGTCATTCCATTGCCTCAAAGCTACACAAGGAAATTCCTCAGTAGAGTTCTTTCTTTTGATGTGGAAAGAGAAAACCTGTGTGAATAGGAATATTAAGGTCATTATGAAAGGAAACTCACTAAAAATATGTTATTAAAACTACTTGCAAGTATTTCGGAATATCCTCTTGTGTTAGTATGAAGAATGTTTTCTTTCCCGACTTTAAACTTAAGTATTATAAAACATAAATTAAAAATTAACCTAATGTATTGGCAGGAATAGAGGTGGTTTGTTATCACCACCTCTGTGAATCTTTGTACTCGATGGTGAAGGCCAGGAGCTGATTGTATTTTGTGAGCTGTCCAGTTATGTCTTCATTAAAAAAAAAAATTATATAGTTGTTTTTAAAAAAGTGAATTAAATTACTACTGTGCTTCTGAGTGTAGAGATTTTGTTTCAAAGACTCGTTAATTGTTGCAAATTTCAGCAATGAGGAGGAGCTCTCAGTTTTTCTCTCTTGGGGTCTCCCCAGCCCCACTCTGTATAGAACAGTAAGTTGAATGTGACTCTATTTTGAAAGCTGTATAATGTGTTTCTATTCCACCAATTAAATGCAAGTCATATCTGACTAGATAGATTAAAAAAAAGGAAAGAAGTTGCACTCGAATTTTTAAAAACTGATATCTCTTTGCAATTCCATTAGATGCATTCACATCTGACACTTTATAATCCATTATTTATTACTACCCAGATTATCCGGGCATGCTTAGGCGCGTTTCCCTCCCTCTCAGATCTGCTGCTCTCTAATTCAGTGCAGTGGGGGGGTCATGCTAAGTCAACTGCAAATCAGGAACGGGTTTGTATCAAAGTGCAGACAGGGAAAGTCATGATATGCTTTTATTGTGTCTGCCCTGGTATATAGCACCTTTTCTGTCCCATCCATCAGATTTCATAAGTTTGGAGATTTTTTTCTTCCCCCAGATATCCTCCTTTATCTAAACTAGCAACTGACTCATAGAGCTCTTTTGTCTTCTTCCCCTGTGCTGTGTTGGCACTGCATAACCAAACAGAAAATTGTGGGAAATATGAACCAATATCCATACAAATGAAGAAGAAAGAGGGGAGACAAAATCGGATTTAGAGGGTTAAATTACCAGCACTGTCCTTCAGGGCTGTAGGTGTGCCTTGCAGAGCTTCCTCGTCATGTTGAGCAGGTTTCTTTTTCAGCCCCTAAGTAGCCTGTTTGCCAGAAGAGTGAAATGTCCCCTAACTCTATACACTTAATTTGGAAAAATTGTATATGCTAATTTTGTAGTCAAAACCAGAATAATGTTTCTTAGGTTCCTCTATTAATGTGTAATTTCATGTAACTGAAGCAACTGTCCCTGTCTCCCTGAGGAGAGACAGGGACAGTTTTTCTCACACAGGCAGGATGGGAGCATGATTTTCTCTTACCATGCTCCTGCCTCAGGCCTTTCAGGAGCTCACTTCTACCGACAGAAACACATAATTGTCACAAAGGGCGGGTGGAAGATTGACCAAAGACTTTAGAACTGGCAAAAATTTGTTTTGGGTTCTGAATCTCTGGTGTCCTTATTTATAGAAAATGGTCTTGTGTTAAATCCCATCAAAGTTCTTGAGTACTATTTCGTCGCCAATTTTAAGTAAAATGGTTTTAATTGGTGATTAAAACAATATTTTTTGCCCAGTAAGGAGTCTGTGACTCTCTTGCCAAGAATTTGGTAGTGCCCGAAACCGTCTAATCCATCGTTGGGTCACTGTTGATTTAGGATTTTGGATCAGCCAGGTGAATAAATGAGGATAGTTTGTAGCTTGGTGAAACAACAAGTTGCATTTCCCCCGAGGAAATGCTGACCCATTTTCTCAGCCTAACCCAGCAGTTTAGAAATTGCTCAGGTAAACAACACTGTGGTGCTGCAGGGCAAGACTTGGGATCAGTATGGATGCTGACTGTCTTGCTTTGTTACAGATTTAATCAAGAGGAAATGTTAACAAAGCACATGAATTTCTTTTGTTTGCAGTGCTAACTTGTGTAGGAAAACAAGCTCAGTTATTCAAGTGCCTGTATTTATTTGAAAATGAAATATCTAAAATTTCAGGTTCTTTACACAGTACTTCCACGTGTTTTGAGATTTCTGTAAGAACAGAAAGGTTTTTTGTGTGAAGCTGTTGTAAAAATGTAGTTACACCCACTTTTTATTATGTGTTAATTGCCTATTAGGCTTTGTAATTGGTGTGCAAAGATTGACACTCCTGATACCAGAGCATGCTTACAATAAATGTCTGCTATAGTAATTTAGTGCCTTAATAGCCTTTTAACAATTAGTTACATCTCAAATGCACTATAGGACATTTTTCTTTGTTCGCTGAGGTTTTTGCTCGCAGTAGAGCTCCATTACAAGTGTACTGCAGCTCCGTTTATATTCCACTAATGCAAAGATGTAACTGCTTTGATCTGGTTTCCATTTAAAGATAACTTAAAAATACAGTGTGCTTATTTTCTGCGGTTTTTTTCGCAGTGCAATTGAGTAAGTGATCATCTTAAAGCTCTTTGTTTACATATCAGAGACTGTATTAATGTTTGTGGATAAGATTTAATATTTAATATTTTTCACTTGCTAGTAATTTTAAATATTTCTCTCTCTCGAAGAGCCACTCGATTTTAAGAACTTGGGCAAAAAATAATTTAATTTTCCCCCAAGTAGGGAGGTTGATTCATTATGACAATTTAAAGAACAGGATTTTTCTTCCCCATTGCACAGATTTACCTGAAGAATAAAAGTTATTACACATTTTGAGTTTAAAGATCCGACCAAGTAACCCCCCAAACTTTTATCTTTCTCAGTAGGACATCAGGGTACATGGCAGCTCATAGTTCCGAAACCATTTTCTTTGCTTTTCAAGGTACCTCAGCAAGTCAAGACTTGCAGGAAGGTGCATGTGTGTGGTTTGACGAGAGCCTGGTTTCCTCAGGAAGTGACATGTGACTGTACTCTTGGTCTTGTCAGCAACTTTTGGACTCTTTACCTAGTTTCGTTTTTTAGAAGGTTTAAAAAATACCGGAGCAAGTGAGCTCCAGTGTTGCCATCACTGTGTGGGTTGAGGTGAGAGACCCCGGTTAGGCCCCCAGTTAGGAGAGCGTGGCCATTCCCGTCGCTGGTGAGGAGCAGCAGCACAAGCGCTGAGCTGAGCTGAGCACAGCCCTGGCATGGCAGGGTCATGGAGGTGCTGAGTGCTGCCGTGTGGGACTCAGCCCGAGGGCTGCTGCCACGGGAAGGACCTTCCTCAGCTGGCCCGGCACGGTCCGTGTGCAGCTGGCCCGGCACGGTCCGTGTGCAGCTGCCAGGGGGATTTCTGCTGTCACCACGTCTGCTCAGTGCTAAACCTCTGTTCTTTAGTTCTGGCTGAGATCATCGGGTCACATCTCACCCCGTGCCATGCATAAGGATGCTTCACCTTATTCATGCTGCTTCACCTTATTCTGGTGCCACATCTCTCTGTTGTAAGTAAGAAAGCAACCTTTATCTTCAATCTTTAGCCTGAACAAAGAGCCCATAGTAGAACATGAGAATTGCAAACTTGTTCTTCATTACCGTGCCACTTCTCCCGAGTGATTGACTCATCAAATCCCTGCATATCTCTTCTGTCTCCGTTTGAAGTTGTCAGGATTGGGAGATCTGCCTGGAGGGCTCTTAGATAAGATCGTGGGTGAATCTTGCAGCAGCCTGAAATGCTTGATGTGTGACCCCTCTTCAGCTGGAGGTGGGGAGAGTATCCTCTGAAGTGAGTTTTTTCACATCAGTTGTTCATAAAACACTGTTTTTGATACATTCAGAAATGAAGAATGCTGTCCTGAAAGCACAGATAGTGTTTTATTAATCATGAGATATAGTGTGATTGGAAAAAATCCAACAGCTTGGCTCCAGAAACATACTTGACATATTTAAAAGGATTAGGATCACTCACCTAGACTACCAACAGTAGTTCTGGTATCCGTGACCATAAAGGAAACGTTAAATACTTTTGCATCATCATTGATCAAATCAACATCTGTTAGATTTCTTCCCATGTGGTTTGACTCTTACTTCAGCTGCTGTAGTGGCTGGGGATATTTTCCTTGCGTTCCAGTGCTGACTGAAAAGGCCTGTTCTTTTGTGTTTGTGATTAGGGAGCTTTTCAGTTTTTATAATGAAATATTGCAGTGTGTATCTCTAATGTGCCTCGTTGAAACCCAAATGCATTAGCTATCAGCAAGAGTAATAACAAAGATAAGTGTGCTCTTAATTTTAAAGCGTGGCGTTAAAAGTTTCAGAGGAAATGTAACAGTGGAGAGTGTCTGGAAAAAACCAAAACCATCATGGAAATAAAGAACAAAACTTTGTAAGCCTATGTATGTGCAAGTGCTAATTTCCTCCATTGGTGGCTCATCACTGTTCTGCCTTACAGCTAAATCCTATTTCCTGCCTCACTTCAAATGTTAATGCCTGGTTTTGCAGGGATTGTAATGAAGAAGGAAAGGGAAAAGCATAGGAGTGTGAGTATGTATCCATAGAAATAAATTTTATTCTTTTATATATATATTTATGTATGCATTTTGGATAAAGCTAGCTCCAGATATCTCCTGGTAAATAGCCAGATATCTACTGATAAATGCACTTTTTAAGGAATATTCTTTGACCTGGGACAAAACATGTAAAGAATTTAAGAGCCATCACTGGTGTAACATCACTTTAAAATATAGGATTCTGTACTTGTAAGAAAATTATTTTAACGAGATTTCCTATATGCTCTTGTAAAATAGTCTGGACTAAAATAAATGTAGTCAGTGTATTTCTATTGAAGAGACTAGAAAACCTAACTTGTTGTTGGCAAAAGTAGATAGAAGTGAACATTTTCTGTTCTGAGTGGATATTTTGAATGGAGCTTTAATGGTGCCACAGTTTCAACAGGTTTGACTCCATTGCATTCTGGGTTTCTATAGTAATTACTATGGCAACAGTGATGTAGAAAATGTTCCCACAGGAACCCAACTGTGAATAATAACTAACTGAAAACATTTTGCTTTTGCATCTCAGGTTAAATGTCCCTTCAGTGAAGGTGTGGAGGGTTTGCTTACTTAATAGAAAGTCATTCTCTTGCATAAAAGCCCACATTTGTTGACAGGCGTGTCTGGTTTCAAAGCAGAAACACCGTTTTGATGTATTGCTGAAGTGTCATCCCAAAGACCAACGAAGTGTTAGAAACATTAGGTGTAAAATTTGGCACCATCTTCAAATGTTTTATGTTGTAAAGAAACTTCTTAAGCCAAATTTGTAGTAAAAAATCTGCTCAGGAACTATAACTTAGTTTTATCTTGAAGAATTATATAAATCATTTACATGTGACTAATAATACTGTTAATAAAAGCTGTCTTGGTAACTTTCTGACCTCACTGTGCAACAAAGGTCAGGATCATACAAGTCACATGGTAGAGGTCAATATTTGTTGACTTTAGTGTCTATTTATAAATTGCCTTCAAAAACTCTTCTGCATTTTTCAGAAATAAATTTTGTCAGTGTTAAATGAAATATCCTGAAACTGTTTGTTGTTATATCTAACTCTTTTTGTGCTTGTAAACCGGCCTTTGTGCATACAATTGCCTTCTTCATATTTATTTCACTTTCATTCAGAACAAAGGGGAAACCAGTCTGGTGTTTATGATATGAATAAACTCTGAAACTTGAAAGCATTTCAGGGCTTGATTTGGTAGCTTCACTGTCATGGAGTAACACAAAATTCTTATGGTACTCGGGGGATTTGTGACCCCAATGAAAAGTTCTAATGAATTGTATAAAAAAGAGGGAAACTAAACTAGTAAATATTTACAAGACTCTGGTAATCATTTTTGAGATCTACAAAAATACGTTGAAGCTGAATAGGAATGAAGAGCACTTTGTTAAATATGAGGAGAAAACAGTTTTCTAAGCCCAGGGGCTGATAGTTGCTCTTATTTATGCAACTTATTAGGAATTACTTTGCAGATGGAAATGTGATGAAGTGGAGGTGAAATCACTACTTATTTGTGCCCCTGTGGTGTACAATCTGCTAGTAATGCATGTGAAATTCTTACAAGCAAAAATGTCTTTGTAAATTTAAAAGCTATGCAGTTTGATCTTTATGACTTGTATCTATCAGTATCACATAATGGTATTACATGCACGATGATGTTGCAGCTGTGAGTCTCATAAATATTTTGTTGCATTTATTGTACTTACTGGTCTTGGTAATCTAATAGGTTGTAAGCATTCTCTCCCAGGTTTTGTTGAATGCTTGTCTTTAAAACAACACTTAAAGGAAAAAGATAAAGTATCATGACTTGGCATTTAAAAAAAAAAAGTAAAATCTCTAGAAATGGCAAAAGGTTGAAAAACTTGAAGCTTTATCCCTCAGACTTGGTATAAATATTGCAACATCCCATGAAAGGTTTTGTTATTGATATGTGATATGAGTAGAAGAGGAAATGACAGTACTAGAGGAAATTATCTCAGGCTGCATCCAG
This sequence comes from Anthoscopus minutus, assembly GCA_013399455.1. NCBI lineage: Eukaryota > Metazoa > Chordata > Aves > Passeriformes > Paridae > Anthoscopus > Anthoscopus minutus. Next base: position 81,108 of record VWYI01016823.1, on the reverse strand, counting down.
GGAGGCTCCATTAGCCATCAGGAAGAATTTCGTCACTGAAAGAGTGGCTGGGATTTGCAATGGGCTGCCCAGGGATGGGGTGGAGTCACCATCCCTGCAGGAGTTCAAGAAATAACTGGATGTGACACTTATTGCTGTGGTTTGATTGATATGGTTGGTGATCAGTGAAAGGATGGACTTGATGATCCTGGAGGTATTTTGCAGCCTTACTGATTGTAATATTCTATGAGTTTTCCCCCACTTCTTGATATTCTGTTCTTTATTTAACTGACAATGGTCAAAGTTGTCCATTTTGTAGTTATGCCATCATGAAATACTTGCTTGTGTTCTGAGCAGGGCCCCAGGGTGTTGCAGAATTTAATCTTTGGTGAGATTTTTATGTCCAAGTTATTGACCTGTATGTGACAAAGTAGCTAAGTGGAATTTGCCATGGCAGCCTCCAATCCCTTACGCATGCTGGAGGGCAGAACTAATGGAGACAGAAAATTGTAGTATAATTTGACTTTTCAAGAGAGGTAGTTACTGCATGCTGAAGATAAGTCATGAGCATGGCTTTATCCACTTGGAAAAGTTCAGTTTATTAGCTCTGGTGGTGACAGGCCTGTTACAATCTCTAGATAAGACATTCTGGTCTGTCTGCATAGAGATTGCAGGAGTGGTTCTTGTCACTCAGTGTAAAACCCTTCAAGCAAGAACAGTCTCACTCAATGAAACATTATGCTGAAAGTCCTCTATAACCGATCACATTTAATAAAAGCAGATTTCTTTCCTTGTCTGACTGGCTTAGTGCCATATCCTTGGGAGCAAGGTGTGAAAGTGTCACACAGCTCTCTTGAGAAGGTATGCAGGAATGTTTTACTTTTAACAAAGAAAAGCCTCTAGATTAACTATAATGACCCTATATGACATTTTAGTTAGAAACCTATATTTTTTGCCTTTTCAGGTGAAATGCAAGCTGTACTGAAGAAAAAGATGAAATTACAAATGCGGAATAAGGAACCAGCAGTACAAAAGTTTTAAAATCGTGTATAGAATTGACTTGCCTCCAGATGTTACTTGCTTTAAATACTGTTGCCTGCTTTGTGCAGTCCTTCTGATCTCTCTGAATGCTTGTTAGTGAATCACAGCTCCATGGGAGGTCAGGTTTACCTTAAGAAAGAGCAGAAAGGGCTTTCAGAACACACCCATTTCCTTTACCAAAAACATGATGTGATGGCACTTAAATGGATTTTGAGGGTGTTAGTAGATTCTCTATAGCAGAGGTGAAAATGCCGTTTGGGTGAATTTTGAGCAGCTAAGAAATCCCTCTTTTGATTTCTCTGTGTGAAAACCCTTCTTTTCCTGTCTAACCAGCAAGTATCCAGTCTTGCTAACCTAAGTGGATTTCCTGGCCTTAGGCTCTAGTTTGAAAACAAAGTAAGCAGACTTGTTGGCTTTCCTTAGGCATGAGTGCTGTGAGGCTTTTGCCCCGAGGCTTGGCTTTTTCTCACTGTGATGATGGGGGCAGTTGAGCTTGACCATCAGATCCTGTTTTACCAAGAACCAGAGAATCCTCTCTGGCTGTTGGGTGGAAATGAGCAAACATTTCTTTTGAATGAGCTGTTGTTCTCCTTGTAAAGAATTCAATGTGTCTCTGAGATACACAAGTGGGGTGAGGTAATGACTGAAAATTTACAAGCATTATTGCCTTTTTTCATTATTGCCCAATATAATTGAAACTATACAGGAATATATGCATAGTTAAGGTAAAGCTGTGAATTCTCTCTCCTCAGCCTTTTGCAAGATTCGTGAAACGGTGAGATTTATTATAGAAACATAATACAGAATTCTGTTCACATCTTCCCCAGCATATATGCAGCTGAAACTTTGACAAACAGCAGAAAAATCTGGGTCCTCCTGTTGACCAGAGCCAGGAATTTCTCTTTCATATGTGATCAGAGTTCATGTGTATTAAGGGAGATGCTTTTACAATCCTGTATATTGATGGCATTTATTGCATCAACCTGCAATAATTAGAAATGAAGAAATAATTTATGGTTAAAGCTTTAAATCAAGCTTGTTATTCTTCAGAAGATGAAATGTTACATCATTTCAAATATCTGAGTTTTCGATTGAAAAGTAGCTCTTCAGTTGGCCTTCGGATTTCTTTTCCATCTTTCATAAGGATGTTTTTAATTTTTGGAGGAAAGGAATCAAATACAGAATTCCAAAAAATGTATTTTGTAGCTTCTTTGGATTTTGTTAGTGATGGGGTATTTTATGGTAGGGTGCATTGATTCACGGTATAAATAAACATGGAGAAAGCATGGGAAGAGGGTAGGTGTGTAACAGCTCACTGCTGCATGTACCTGCTTTGTCTCTGCAGCCACATTCACAGGGGCTGATTTTCTTTCTTAGTGCATTTATGCCAGATCATGAGAGCAGGACAGTGAAGGATTATGTTCACATTCAGGAAGTCAGCACATCAGCTGAAAACCAGTCATCTGTTTTTCCCTTGCTCAGCTGAGTGGCCTCTCCACACCCAGTTACCCATTTGTCAAGAGCTCCTGTCTTCAGGACTGGCCCTGGCAAACCAAACTTGCACCCAGCCTTGGTGCCTTTAGCACCCAGTCTCTGCCTTTAGCAAGAAAAACTCAGGTAAACTCTCATCAAGTAAACTCTCTACATGAACTTAAATATTTTCTGAGCCAAATTCTGTTGTGTTAGCTTTGCTTTACACTTCTGGAAAATAAATGGAATTTTCCACAATCTCAATTTACTTTTATTTTTTATTATTACACAGGGTTAATATAAAAGAGGAATGGTATTGGAGATTACAAGTGGATGAGTCAATGTTTTTCATTATTAAGGTCAAAGCATGAACTCTTTTCCTGCTTTTAAAATGAGTACCAAAGGTATGTTATTATTGCTTGTTATTTAAATACCTGAGAAAATCAGTATTCAAAACTACTGTTCAAAGCTAAAATGCTCTTGCACATCTCAGGCTTCACCAGGTAAATCACTTTGGCATTTTTTGTGCATGGAATTCAGTATCACAACCATTCCATTGTGTTGAAAATAAATGTGCTTTTGTGGCCTGTTTTAGTGTACATATTTGATAGGTTGAGCAGATGATATCACAAACAACAGATTTGAGCAGTAAATGCTATATATTATTTAACAGTATCTTTGTAAAATATTTGCAGCTGTAGTAACAACCTTTATTTCTGCAGATTGAAAAGAATATTTACTTGGCACAGTTTGTCTCCAAGTGGTTTGGGCTTTCCTTTTATGATCTGAGTGTTCATGTAGATTTGCAAAATGAGATTTATTTTTGAACGGATGTAGCAGTTGATTATTTTAAACAAAACATGCACAGTCTGGATATTCATCTTAGAAATACTCTTGTAGTCAGTGATTCTGTGTGCAGATAGACTGGAAGATCAGATGAAGATGTAAAAGTTGCGTGAGCTTAATATAAACTGCCATAAACTGTTCACTTAACCCATCATCATGCTTCATGGCAGATAAAACATTTTGTTAGTAAATGTAATAGAAACTCAACATTCAGTCTGTATTTTAGTTTTCAGATTCCTATATACACTCTTACCTACCAATTGTCATTATATAAGTAATCTACAGCAAAGTAAAGGCTGCAGAAAAAAGTTCCACTGATTTATTCTGAGAGTCATGTTAATTTAGTGTCTAAAAATATTTTTATAATGTATGCATAGTGCGTGTGTGTGTGATGGAACCTAAGAGAAAACTCTGTACATCTTAAGGACAAAAGCATTTTATTCCCTAGGCTACAAAATAGTGGTAGAAGCACCTTAGTCAAAGAAAGTGGCAGAGCACAGAGGGTATTGCCAGTGTCAGAAGTTCCTGTAGTAATAAAAGTTTTAATCACTAGCATCTGGCAGATGAGCGAGTCAGTCATTCCCTGGTAAATGTTTCTAGTGGTCAAAGATACATTTAAATTACTAAGGAGTGAAGCTGCCATTTCCTGCCTTATCTGGCCTCTGCTGGAGCTTAAAGGTGAAATGGAGAATACACAGTTACAACTTCGTTGATGTTGACAGTAGGAAGACCAAGTGAAGGACCAAACTGAAAATTGTAAATGAGGTCTTGCTTTTGATCTAACTAAATTTTGTCACTTGAGGTACATTTGAGAATCAGAACTTTTATGTTCATTTTCATTTAGGGCTGTGTTAGGCTGAAAAATATTGGTTCAGAATGGTGATCATAAACAATTTACAAATATGTTTAATCTAGATTATTCTTAGTTATGGGAAGAGTGAGATTTCTGAAACAGTTTTTCAGGAAAATGATGGGATAGTTCTGCATTTCTAGTATCTCTGTATGTTTGAGATGGGCTTGAAGTGCTTGCTTGTAATGGGAAAGCAGACTTGAAACATTCAAACATTCACTGTGTTCCGGGCTTCAAACGCCCCTGATAGAGTAGAAAATAGGGAAGTAATAATCAGGCCAGATGCATGAAAGTGCAAGTTTTTCTAAGAAATTATTTAAGGTAGCACATAGGGTGCTAAATTAATCTAATGCTTCAGTTTGGTTTAGAGGAGTGCCGCACACATTGAGTGGAAAAGTATTTTGTGAAGAATTTTATTGTACCCTGATTGTATCAGATTGAGTCAGCAAGTCATGGAGGAGACTACAGTGACCTCCACATTTTACCCTGCCTTTTTAATTAAGTCCTTTTGGTAAAACTGTTGTTTCATTAGGCTACTGCATTTAAGGCCCTTTAATAATGCCCTAGCACTAGAAAGAAGAGTTAGCAGACCATTGTGAATGATGATTCTCACCCAAATGAAGTAAGGCTCTTGACTGATAAGAGGGAAGAGCATACCTATTGTGAAAACTGGCAAAATGTAAATTTGATGTGTTTGCTCTTTATAAAGATTGGCTGTTTTAGTGTGGTCTGGGTTGCTCTCAGAAAGTGGAAAAGTTACAGATTGATGATAACAATTGCTTAGTCATCCTTCTGCTGCTGGATGGACTTCAGTTGTGTGTAGATGGATGATATGACAAATTTATTGCTTATTACAGAGTTTTCAGTTCTCATCACGGAATGATTGTGAGGAAAGATAATTTTTAATTAAGTCATTTGTTTCCCTTGAAGTATTTTCTGAACTGTTATAAAACTTGCTTTGTTGAAGTTGAAATGTCTTTTGCTTCCCTTATATTCATCTTAATTATTATAGAACTGTTGCAATTCTTAACAAAATAGGAAAATAAATGCATGAACAACATTAATATATAAGATAAAAATGATGAAATTTAATTTCAAACATATTTTTAAAAAAAATTACTGAGGAGCACAACTTTATAGAAAATTCAAAGTCAGAAACTTGACTGGTTTCAGTGTAAGATCATTTGTGAATAAAAAGGCACAAAACCCCATTAGGACAATTGATAATCTGTGTAACTTGCTCTTGTTAATCACATTTTCTCTTTTTGTAATGCATTTACTGTTCCAGTAAGGCTTTTAGGTTAGAAATTCAATTTCAAAATATTTTAACTGGGAAAGATGTAGTAGGAGAATTTATTAGTGGGACAGTCTTTAACACTAAAGTCTGTTGTGTGTGCTGCCTTGTACTCTTTAATACCTTTACCAATGCACTGCAATATTAATATTTTTTCTGCTTGGCAGGCTGGTACAATGAAAACGAAGAAGATTTACATCTCCACCCTTGATGTTACAAAAATTAATTTTCATTATTATAGTTTTGTGCACCATGCTGGCATCTAAAAATGTTAACTGTGATCACAGTTCTGTGATGTGTTTTAATGAACATGAAAACAAAAACGTTCATACACCAAATATTTTACATCAAAAAAGAGAAGACAGAAAAATAGGTGGTAGAAACTATTGCTATCCTGACTCTAAGAAAAAAAAAAATTGGGGTATGGTGTGTTGGAGTCCTCAGGAACTATAAGCAGCAGAAGGAACTTGTGTGTTAGTTCAGTGCTTTAACTTCAGTATTTGTCGTGTTATTGTTGGATGGTGAGATTTGACAAGCAGCTGTTTAATTTGCTACTTTTTAACCAAGTTTTTGTGTTCCTGTTACTATTTGTAGTCGCTTCTGTAACGTGTCTAATTGCACGGTTGGGGTTGCAGCGTGCTCAGCACTTGGGTCCTGCTGCCAAACCATGTGTTGGTCTGGTCAGCTTCAGCAGCTCCCTTGAGCTTTGATCTGACTTCATGTGTAAAATCTCAGCAATGTTTGCCTACCTTTGTCAACTAATTGAAAGTCTTGCTGGTGAAAAGCAGTCATTAGGATGGAAGTGGGCCATGTTATGGTTTGTTATGGTTACTTTTCAGAAATAATTGTACAGTGTTAATTATAGGGTAGGAGAAAGATTTTTTT